>CM019753.1:28359268-28658699 GCA_009761765.1 Phenacoccus solenopsis | reverse complement strand
AAAAATGGTTGCGATGATTTTTACTAGTAAATTCAAGTCGTGCCCGACTATCAAGTCAACAATAGCGAATTCTTTTTATAATAAATTCGTTATCGGAGTTTTGAAAGCTTGGAAGTCGACAATAACCGCCATTATTAACAATTCTCTAATTTAAGGGGTCTATTTATACTTTTTTATGTTTTAATGTAGAACTCGATTATTCAACGGGTTGTACACGGCTTTTTGGTCCATAATCATACACAATGTATGGTCACATTATTGCTAGTCAAAGCCGTACGCCAATTAAATAAAATTTTTATATTAATCAGCGATTCCTTAATTACACTAGGCTGATGCGAACAGTCCACAACAATACGGGGTAATGATCGAGAAAAGTTTTTAATCAACTATCGGATCATCGTCGTTATAAACGTTAGGCTCATAATAATAAGAATTTCGAAAAGCTTTAAACATTTCCTAAAGATTACCGCAACGATTTTCGGAAAATTTCAAATTCAATCTTTCGCGCGGATAATAAGTATTATTATTCAACAACACCTGAACGCTTTCCAAGTTGAGTAGGTCAAATCGCGAATTATCAGAGTCTAACTTGTCGAACCTATCTTGTTGAAATGCGAGTAAGATGTACTTAGTTTTAGCATAGGATACCGGTACATCCCAAGTATAGTCGGTTGTACCGCGTGGAGGTGAAATACTCTGATACAACCAGTGGGGGAAAAGAAGTTCGTAATTTGTATTTTTTAAAATCTCTTTACATACTTGCGTCTCGTAGGCGAGTGAAAATTTTACTTGCGGAATAAGCCATACGATTTCTTTCAAATTTAAATTAACTTTATAAGTAACGTTGTTTGAAATGAAACAATTATTATAACTACCTGTACTACGGTAGAAAATCAACTTTTGCGGAATATGGTATAAAAATTTCTTAAAGTCTTCGAAAAAACCCATAATCAAAGCCATAAGAATTACCACTGTAAAATGACCCTTATCGTTAATTAAGCTCTTGCTATTTTCATACATATTCCACCCGGCTAAATTATACGTTTTATTTGGTTTAAAAGAAACTAAACCTTTTATTGTAGTCGCGACACCTGGTTTACGAATATTATCAATTTTATTATCCCCAACAAAGTAGTCGATACGATCAAAAATATTCAATATACCGTTATTAACGAAATCAATTTTACTTGTATCAATTGCTAGTAAGGGATCATATTTATTCGCTTCATTTTTAATATATACGCCTAGTGTGCCATTAATTACGAGTAAACTTTTATGCGGCTGCGTTACAATATCTTCGTTGTAAGCGATTATAGGAAATTCGGCACCCGCTTAATTAATATCTTCGGATATCGGAGTCTTATAATCGTAATATTCGAAATTTTCTATCATGTTATCCATTTTAAATTAATTATTCATTTATTTCGAACCCCTATTTATACTTTTTCCAACGAATATTGCATTTAATAATTGTGTATTTCATTTTACAAAAATAATTTCAACCAAACGATCTTTTAAAAAATAATTTCAACCAAACGATCTTTTAAAATAGAATAAAAATTAAAAATTAAAAAAATGTAAAAATCGCTCAAACTCAAGCGTAACGTGACGTCACAAAACCAGTTCCTACCCTTATTCGACTATTTTAGCGTTCGCACTACCGGGAACACTAATTTCGTAACATTTTCGCGTTCGAATTACTTTGAAACACTGATTTCGAAACATTATCAACAAGTGGTGATAGAAAATTTATCCGAAATTTAAAGTTGTACTTGAAAGAATCGAAGGATTTTTTGGACGTGTTTGTCGCGTTCACGGCCAGCATCAACTTTGTCTTTTTAGTCTTTATTTTACCCTGTGTATACAAAACCTTGATTTTGTCTCTGGAATTTTTTTTGTTCTGTGTGGTTAATTAAGAATTGAAGAATAAATTAGGTTTTTTTCGAATTATTTTTCTCTTAGCGATTTGTAATACTTTTCTTATATGGTAGCAGAGGCTCGTAGTTGCGAAAGAATAAATCTATTGAAAATAAAAACATCACATCTCGCGGAAGTTCAGAGTTTCAACTAAATAATTGAGTGATCAAACACATGGTAAATACTGTGGTCTCGTGGCTGACTACTTAAGCACCGGCGACATAACAGACTCAGACGATGAGTGTTCACCTGGAAATGAATGCTCACTTGGAATTAATGGGGACTGTCCATCCCAAAGTAGTGATGCCACAGTAACAAAATTAATAAAGACAGTAGCGGTTCTGAAATGGAAACTAAACGAGGAAAAACAGAGGCAAATGGTTCCAGTGAAGCGACCGCGTTTCGATGCACCAAATTACAGGCTCGACGGTAACACCGATTATTTCCTTTGGCGTAAACAAATTGTTGCTGAACTCAAAGGACAAAACTGTGCTTATCTAATTGACTCAAAATACAAAAAACCTGAGATATCGCAAGAAGAACTTGGCGTTCATGAAGCGCTAGTACAATCCATGTTATTAAAACGACTAGACGAAAAACACCATTGTCTTGTGGCGAATAAAAACTCCGCTAAAGAAATTATGTTGACACTAGATAACTACAAAGAACCAAAATCTGACGTAGGAAGCTCTACATTATGGAGACAGTTTTACAGTTTAGTATACGACCCAAATGCTAAAATAGCAACCGAATTTGTATGCAGGTTCGAAGAATTGGCCGAAAGGCTGAAACGGAAAACTGACAAGTTAGATGAAGAAACCGAACGCAGACAATTTCTGTTGGCAACAGAAGTAAGCTGCCCAGAAATCGAACAGCGAAATAACGCGAGAAAAGAATCTGAGAAAGGAGCCCTGACCCTGACAGAAATGAAAGAAATTTTAATAGAAAATACCCGGAAAAAGGAGGAAGCGGCGGATTTAAGAGGTGAATCAAACGCCTTATTGTCAACGGCAGAGTAGCAGCATTTCAATATTACAAACCGACTGTGGTACTGAATATTCAACTATTGAAATGAAACGCTTACTGGCTAACGAAAAAATCAAGGTATAGAAATCAGAACCGCATACACCTGTACATAATTCAACAGCTGAATGGTTAAACAGAGAGCTACAAGAAAAAATCAGAGTTTTATTACTCAGTTCTGGAATGCAGCTTCGCTTCTGGAATCTTAACCATAAACCAAAATCAAAATTTGACATCAGAGGTAAGCGAGGTTTTCTAATCGGATGTACTGAAACAGGGTATAAAATATTTGATGATGAAACACAGAAAATTATTTTAACTAAAGATGTTACATTCATCGAATCGAAAGTATACGGAGATTTTCACAAAACAAGCACTGTAGGTATTGTATCTAGTTGGCTTGAGCGCCCAAAAGGGAGAGATAATAAAGATAGATTAGAAAGAATTGTAATTAACGAAAAGAATGAAGGGAGTAAATCAGATATAGAACCGACTAGAGCAGAAGCGAGAGACACGTTGACAAATGCAATAGATGAACAAATTGAAGTTGAAGAAAATGAGTTTGCCCTACTTACCAATGATTACGTGACTTCGAACGAATTAGACATTCCAAACAGTTACTTTGAAGCTAAAAATAGCCCAGAAGCGATAAAATGGGAAAAATCGATATCCGACGAACTGAACTCTCATAAAAGGAACAAAACATGGGAAATAATCGAATGATCTGAAATACCTGAAACAACAAAAATAATAAAATCAAAGTGGGTATTTAAGAAAAAACCTGCAACAAATGGGTAAATAAGGTACAAGAGTCGATTGGTTGCACTGGGTTATTTAGACAAAAACAATTATGATCGCACTGAGGTTTACGCCCCTGTAGCTAGGTTAAGCGATGTCCGATTTCTACTGGCCGTTGCAAATAAGTATGCACTTGAAATTAATCAGCTCGATGTCAAAACTGCCTTTTTGTATGGCGATCTAGAAATTCCAGTATATATGGAAATTCCTGATGGCATTGAATCTGAAACAACAGATAAAATCAACCCTGTATGTGAAGTGAAAAAGGCGCTATACGGATTAAGGGTAAGTCCTAAACGATGGTACGAAAAATTCAAAAAGGAAATAGAAAAATTAAACTTTACACCTTACCCATTTCAAAGATGTCTGTACATTTGGAAAAACTCCAACTCACTTGTAATACTGTTACTTTACGTTGACGACATTTTACTGATAGGAAATAATAAAGATTAAAAAGACTGAACAACCTGAAAAACAATTTACTGACGAAAATGACGTTAATATACCATTTCGAGAAGCTATAGGAAGCTTGTTATACTTATCTGGAGGCACTCGTCCTGATATAACGTTTGCGGTGAATGTATTATCCCGAAAACAGAGCAATTACACAGGAGAAGATTGGAGCAGAGTGAAAAGAGTGCTTCGTTACCTAAGAGGAACCGACAACTATGGACTATTGTTTGAAAGTAAATTTGATGATATGCGATGCTATGTAGATGCTTCTTTAGGCACAAATGATATCGAAGGGAGATCGACTGGAGGTTATGTATTAACTTTGTTTGGTGATGTAATTACCTGGAGAACGAAGCGTCAAAATCACGTTGCCCTGTCTACAGCTGAGGCAGAATTTATTGCAATGAGTTTAGCGTATAAAGATATAGTCTGCTATAACGAGATGTGCAAAAGACTCCTGAAAATAAATTTGACACCGATTATGTATGAGGACAACAAAGCAGCCATAGAGTTGGCGAAAACCGAAGACTCCAAAACATTGAAACACATTGTGAAGCTTTGCTATCATTACATTAGGTTAGAAGTGATGAATAGAAATCTCAGTATAAAATATCGGAGATCTGAAGAACAATGGGGAAATTTCTTTACAAAAAGCTTACCAAAATCAAAATTTAATTACTTTCGAAACTTTCTCGTAAAACCTCTACAGATTAACTGATATGTTGTATCCTAATGTTTGTTTCAGATGAATACGATGATTAGAGGGGAGTTCGACATCCTCAAGCGGAATTAATAAAATAAAAAAAAAAAAATAAAAAAAAAACTGATTATGTTTCATATTATTTGAGTTGTTGATGTTTAATTTTAATTTTTGATTTCAATCTAGATTCGGCGGAACTTAATTGTTTTTGTTTATAATTTGTTCGATTTTTAAGTAATAAGAAATCCATACTTTCCAGTTAAACGCGGCAAAGAAGGGAGTGAAAGAATCCAAGGATTTTTTGGACGTGTGTTTGTCGCGTTCACGGCCAGCATCAACTTTGTCTTTTTAGTCTTTATTTTACCCTGTGTATACAAAACCTTGATTTTGTCTCTGGAATTTTTTTTGTTCTGTGTGGTTAATTAAGAATTGAAGAATAAATTAGGTTTTTTTCGACTTATTTTTCTCTTAGCGATTTGTAACACTTTTCTTATAGTACTTCAAGAGTTTGATCCAAAAAATGTAAAAAAAGAACACGGGAAGTATATTTTTCAAATATTTATTGGTATAATAATTGTAGATTTTTCACTTTGTGTTTGTTTTTTTTTTTTCAGGTTCACTTAGATAGTTACATTGATGAAAAAACTGGAAGTAATTCGATACTTTCTGATTGTTTGGAATTTATGAAAAAGAAAATAAAAAATTATGTTCTAAGGATTTTGAAATGAATGAATATTTCCTTTAAAGAGATCAATTCTTACGTATGTGACTTTTATTCCGAAATTTAATATTTACCGGTATAATAATTGTAGATTTTTCACTTTGTGTTTGTTTTTTTTTTCACGCAAATACGAATTGTTGGTTCAAAATTATTTTCTCTTCGTGCTCATCAAGAGGATAGTAAGATATATAAATCATTTTTTCCCTTTTCCATGGTCTGGTAGAAATATTGTACATTTTTCATCCTTGTTGCTCACCAATCACAATATGTTTCCAATAAACATACACCTGAATTGGACTGAACTTGAGCCCAGAACTCTACAGCGACATATGCGTCCCATAAGGAAATTTTTTATCGCGTATATTATAAGAGGAAAGTCATTTAAAAACTTCAACGCTTATAATCTACCTAATACACCAACTTTGCAGTTAAATGTGCCGTCTAAAAGTTTACATCGTACAACAGATGTGTTTTTTTCAGTGATATGGTGCAAAGGAAAAAGGGAGGCGAAGCGAAATACGTCCAAATATAGTGAGACTGTAATTCAACTGAGCTATTTTGAATTTTAATTTCTAGTTTTTTCGATTATATGTAAACTATCAAAATATAAAATATACAAAAATATTTCATAAAAATACAAAAAACATCGTAGTTTTCGAGGTCGTAGTTGCCTCCTTGTTTTTGGTGTTTCTCTATTACAAACAAAAATCACATAGATATTACATATTATGAATAAAAAATATAACAAATGATTATAAAAATTTAGACTTACTTAGGTGTTGATGTTACACATCTTCTGAAAGAGGGCGATTCCATACTTTCATCCCAAAGTGGTTTCCTTGCATCCCAAAGTGGTTTCCTTGCCTTTGGTGTGTCTCTATTTAAAAAAATAACATATAGATATTGGATATTAGAAATGTATGATATAAAAAATGTAATTAATTAGAAAATTGAGACTTACTGCGGTGTTGACGTAACACATCGTTCAAAAGATGGCGATGATTCCATCGAAAAATAACCCGAATCGTCGGGCGGTGGTGTTCGATACCAGCACTACCACAAAGCTACAATAGCTAGTATTATAATAATAAAAATGAAGAACTGTTATAAAACCATTTTATATTAGTTATATTTTTTAAAATGAACGAGAAACCAACTCTTTGCTAATGATGCTATTACAAAGTACCTGTCACGTTTCCTGGAAAAAATGCTTAATCAGTAGCGGGGTGAAAGGCAGCGCTACAATGTTGCGACATTTTTTTTATCGGTTATTAATCAAATTATCGGTAATATGGTCACGATTATTGTTTTTACCTAATCGTTTAGTAAAAAACGCTGTGATTTTCACCGTAATTCTATATTACTTAATTAGTCTATTCTTTTATTACAGATTTACATTTCATAATATTTTCGTGAAATTTTGGAAATGCATTGTAAAGGGCATGATGGGATAAGATAGTCGAAAATGCCCCCGAGAGCTTTTCGAACGGTTTCTGGGGCAAAAGGTGGCCCACATCGAAAAAAAATTTTGACAAAAATTTCAGGCTCCAGTTGCGCCTATTTTCGGAGATATAGGCAAAAACAAGTTTTTCGATTAAAATTTTTTTTCTCGCCATATTATAAAGGTGGAAAGTTGAAATTTTATTTATAGTATCTTGACAATAAAAGGGTTTTTCAGTAATTTTTTCAATTTTTTTCGATCAATTTTAAAAGAGTTATGCAATTTTTAAAATTTCAAACCGCCATTTCTATGGCAAGTTTTCGAGGTGCAATTATGAAAAAAATTCCATAAAATGTATCTTTTACCACCAAACATACCATAAAAATTTCAGAATTTTTGGAGTGGTGCAACATAGTCAAAAAAAATAAAAACTATTGCAGCGCGCTATAAACCAAGCGGTTCGGTACTATGCGCGCTGTAGGCCGAACGAACGTTACACGACGTTGCGTCGCCGCCTTAACAGTGCATAACAGCTTAACTGATCTTCTCGCGCTTAAAACATTACTTAGGCTTATATTTTTTCCTTTTTGGTTTACTTATAAGTGAACTCCTACAACTGATTAAATCAATTAATAGGCCTATTCCGTTTGTTTATTTGAAGAAAAAAATTCTTTCACCATAAAAATAACAAATATTAAAAAATTATAATAAAAATAATTATACTTATTCTTATTAATAGAATATGATTATTTTTATTATAATTTTTTAATAATCGTTAATTTGTATGGTGAAAGAATTAAGATATATCTTAGCTGCTTTGAGAAATGGCTACAGATGCACACGCGACGCGATGCGATGCACTATACCCCTTGACCGCCAAGTACACTTGATTTGTTAGTATTATTATGTTGTTTTCTAATGACTTCGGATTTTTAAGGGTTGGTAATTTTTGTAATTTCGTATTTTTTATAACTTTTTTTTACATTAATTTTTCTTTCTCTTTATTTAACAATTTTATAATAAATTATAATAATTTTAAAATATTTAAATTAAATTTTTTTATAGCTTTAATTAATTCTTTAATCTTAATTTCTTCAAGAATAACAAAAACTTTTTAACGATTTTTAAAAATTTGTTTGGCATTACTATGATGTAAAAAAAAAAAAAAAAAAAAAACTTGAAACAAAAAATATTAAAAATCCAATTTTATATATTCATTAGATTTTAATTTTTGAAATGTTTGCGATGAAGCAAAACGAAACACTGAATATAAACACTACAAGTGCTTGAGTAACATTTCGAAACTATTTTTCTACAGTTATCGTGCAAAATATCACCATCATTTATTTTTTCCCCTAATATCTTTGAAAACTTATTCGCATCTTTTTCAGAATTGATAGTTTTTTAAATGTCGCTATTTTTTTAAAAATAAATTAGATCTAATACACTTTTCATTATGCGACATTTTCGAAATTAATTATTTGAATTTAGAATTTATCACAATATATAAAAGTCAAAAAATTTTGGTTAGTGTTCTTATAGTGAAGGGGTAACATAACAATTATAATATTACATGCAAACAGAAGCATGATATGTAACGATTGTTTTGCAAACTGAAGTGGTCTTCCTCTTTATTATAATAAGGAGGAGAAAAATATTAATAAGAATATAATTATTTTTATCATAATTTTTTAATATTTGTTATTTTTATGGTGAAAGAATTTTTTTCTTCAAATAAACAACGGAATAGGCCTATTAATTGATTTAATCAGTTGTAGGAGTTCACTTATAAGTAAACCAAAAAGGAAAAAATATAAGCCTAAGTAATGTTTTAAGCGCGAGAAGATCAGTTAAGCTGTTATGCACTGTTAAGGCGGCGACGCAACGTCGTGTAACGTTCGTTCGGCCTACAGCGCGCATAGTACCGAACCGCTTGGTTTATAGCGCGCTGCAATAGTTTTTATTTTTTTTGACTATGTTGCACCACTCCAAAAATTCTGAAATTTTTATGGTATGTTTGGTGGTAAAAGATACATTTTATGGAATTTTTTTCATAATTGCACCTCGAAAACTTGCCATAGAAATGGCGGTTTAAAATTTTAAAAATTGCATAACTCTTTTAAAATTGATCGAAAAAAATTGAAAAAATTACTGAAAAACCCTTTTATTGTCAAGATACTATAAATAAAATTTCAACTTTCCACCTTTATAATATGGCGAGAAAAAAAATTTTAATCGAAAAACTTGTTTTTGCCTATATCTCCGAAAATAGGCGCAAGTGGAGCCTGAAATTTTTGTCAAAATTTTTTTTCGATGTGGGCCACCTTTTGCCCTAGAAACCGTTCGAAAAGCTCTCGGGGGCATTTTCGACTATCTTATCCCATCATGCCCTTTCTTTACATGTTTTAGCATTAGTTATATGATATTTTCCGGATCGGAATACAACGAATGTTAATCCATGGTACCGGTAAATTATACCTGGAAAAATTTCCGGCGTGTATTCGGTAAGGTCTTTATTTTGATTATAAAAATTTTCGAAATTTGGTTTTATATTTAAAGTACCGCTAGCGACTAGATTCGTGATGCATTAGTTTTCTTATTAAATAATTCCGCTTTGAACGGAAATACACTACCTAACTTAAAACTAACGTTTTCGGATTTTTTATTAATTTTTTTTAGCCCTACATTATTCTCTAAGCTAGCAATATATTTAGCTAAACCAGGTTTTTTCCACTAGTTATTAGTTTTCTTATTGAATAATTCCGCTTTGAACGGAAATACACTACCTAACTTAAAACTAGAGTTACTGTTATTCTTAGCACTACTTATTTCTACAAGCTTACCTAATATCGCCGAAATTAAATATGATTTTTTTAACTTATAACTATACTTAATTTTTAACATTTTCGCTATACTTCGCAACTCCGACACTTTATAGCCCTTGAAAGAACTGTTTTGTTCGCAAAGAGCATTTCGCGCAATAGTTTTAAGATCCATAGAGTTCATAATCATAGACGTGATTACTCAATGAAGTCTCGAGATAACTGATTTCTTCTGGGTGCTTGACTTTAGTTTTTCGGAGATGCTGCTGTCCAAACAACCTGCGCTGATTGGTCGATCCAAATGGCGCGCTCTGATTGGCTGTTATCGTTATATATGTACGCGTTCGAACACACAGTATAGATAGTTGTTCGTTACATATTTAAAATTAGCTTCCAACATGGCGTCTGTTACTTCCAACGTGGCATTAATTGCGACTTGTATTTTTTCTTCTATATAATGGGTCTTGTATTTTTTTCGTATACATTCGGACTTGTATTTTTTCGTATATATACAGTAAGTTGGATAGCCTTGTATAATTAATATTCACCCACATCAAATACTATGAAAATTCGAACTCTCGAAAATTTATGTATGCTATATGTAAATGAGGGTTTTCGAGTATAGGGAATCCGAATCCGATATCCAATTTGACCCTGGACACTGAGGGGAGGGGCTGGGGGTTTCAAAATTTTGACTTTTGATATGTTGTTACCATAAGCGTACTGATCACGAATATGTTGTCGATTTTTTGATTCGAGCCCAATAGATGCGCGCGCAACCTACTACGCGTCTATAAAAGTAAGCGCACAACCAGTGTCCTGTTAGTTTACGTTGGACTTTGCTAGCGACACGTTGAATTTACCATTGATTGATTATACAACGCTACCTATCGACGAAGAGTTCCCGATTATTAAATTTAAAAATACCGACTTCTTTACTTACACTTATACGCGCGATTTCAAATGTCTACTACCTCATTTCCTATAGAATATCTTCAATTTTACTAAGGATTACTGGTTATCGCCAAAACGTAGAGCAGCACTTATATACGTGGGAGGCGATAGTCAACATGTGTTAGCTGATTCAACAGAGCTAAAGCCTTTAATCGATATCTGTTATTTACCGCCGTGGCAATGTTACGAAGTAATTGATATTTCACCATACACTGTTACTACTCTTTACTTTAGAATTGACTTGCCTTATGAATACCACAAATACCTCGATAATGATGTTAAACTTAATTTTTGGCGTACTCGCGAAAATCTTGCTATTTGCTGGGAAGACGGAGATATACACTTCTCTTATAGCGGTGGCGATGCCGTACCTCACTTACCTTTGAATAAAAGTGATGTCAAGTTTGACGGTTGTAAAATTGAAAAATTTACACGTTGTACAGATGGTGATATTTTTGCACACACCCTATACTTTACATTTACATTACCTTATCCCGTTAAACATGATTTCGACACCCAAGAAAAAATAAAGTTCATGAACCTTCAACGCGTACGTCTCGATTGTTACGTCGATAATAATAACTTCACAAGAATATATATAAGAATTATGTCGAAAGGTATTAGCTCGATATATTTTCTTTACGCCCATAACGAATAGGAGTGGAGGTAAGTAGTTGGAGTGGGGGGAGACCAGAAATCTATAAATACAGCATAGGTACAGCCGTATCCTCAGTTGTCTCCGACGCTTCGAACAAGATGGACGCTTTCATTAACGACTTTAACTTGCTCGGACAAGAGAAATCTTACCAACTCTTCGCCAAGTTCCAAGATTTCCCTATCGGTACCAAATTCAATGTTCTACATTTCGCAAGGTACCAAACTAAATTCGGTACTTCCATCGTCGCTATCACTGACGAATATAAATTCAATCTACCTAAGCGCTTCGAAAAACTATTCGACTCCCATGACAAACTACAAAAATGGAACGAACAAAAAATCTTAGTCATCACTTATAATGGTACCTCTAACTGCTCAGTACTAATCAATATTTCTTCCACAGCTTAAAATAGCCTTTTTCAAGGCTGACTTATTATTAGATTACCTACCTTAGATTTATTTTTTACTTTTATCTACATACAAAAAAATTCAAAAAAAATTTTAAAATATAAAAATTTTTTTTTTTTCAAGACATTCCAATATACTACACCCCTGATTAGGTTAGCGAATACACCGCGTGTCTTGGAATGTCTGCCCTACTACTGTTGTTCGTTACATATTTAAAATTAGCTTCCAATGTGGCATTAGTTGCGACTTGTATTTTTTCTTCTATATAATTAGACTTGTATTTTTTTTCATATACAATCGGACTTGTATTTTTCCGTATACAGTTGTACTTGTATTTTTTCATATACATACAGTAAGTTGGGCGCTCGCCACACAGCCTTGTATAATTAACATTCACCCACATCAAATACTACGAAGATTCGAACTCTCGAAAATTTATGTATGCTATATGGAAATGGGGGTTTTCGAGTATGGGAATCCAAATCTGATATCCATTTTGACCCCAAACCCCGAGAGGAGGGGCTGGGGGGTTCAAAATTTTGACTTTCAATATGTTGTTACCATAAGCGTACTGATCACGAATATGTTGTCAGTTTTTTGATCCGAGCCCCAAAACCCAAAATGGGGAGGTTCAAAATTTAAAAATTCGCACTCATGAAGTAAAATACTGTTTTACATACTCGTATATGTATAAAACTACCAATAGATGCGTGCGCAGCCTACTACGCGTCTATATAAGTACGCGCACAACCTGTGTCCAGTTAGTTTAAGTTGGACTTTGCTAGCGTCACGATGATTTTACCATTGATTGATTATGCAACGCTACCTATCGACGAAGAGTTCCCGATTATTAAATTTAAAAATACCGACTTCTTTACTTACGCTTATATGTGCGATTTGAATGTCTACTACCTCATTACCTACAGAATATCTTCAATACCCGATACTTTACGTTTATATTGCCTTATCCCATTAAACATGATTTTGACACCCAAGAAAAAATAAAGTTCATGAACCTTCAACACGTACGTCTCGATTGCTATTCGATAATAATAACTTTACCAGAATATATCTAAGAATTATGTCGAGCTCGATATATTTTCTTTACGCCTATAACCAATAGGAGTGGGGGGAGACCAAAAATCTATAAATACAGGATAGGTACAGCCATATCCTCAGTTGTCTCTGACGCTTCCAACAAGATGGACGCTCCCATTAACGACTTCAACTTGCTCGTACAAGAGAAATCTTACCAACTTTTCGCCAAGTTCTAAGATTTCCCTTTCGGTACCAAATTCAATGTTCTACATTTCACCAGGTACCAAACGAAATTTGGAACTTCCATCGTCGCTATCACTGACGAATATAAATTCAACTTACCTAAACGTTTCGAAAAACTATTCAACTCTGATGACAAACTACAAAAATGGAACGAACAAAAAAATCTTGTCATCACTTATAACAGTACCTCTAACCGTTCAGTACTTATCAATATTTCTTCCACCAGCTTAAAATAGCCTTTTTCAAGGCTTATATTAATTATAAGATTACTTACCTTACATTAATAAGATTTATTTTTTACTTACCTAATTATATGAAATACCTAATACAAAAAAAATTTAAAAATTTTCAAAATACAAAAAAAATATAAAATACAAAAAATTTTTTTTTCAAGACATCCCAAGATACTACCCCCCACACCCTGATTAGGGGAGGGGATACACCGTGTCTTGGAATGTTTGCCCTACTACTCTTAAGTAAATATTAAAAATTATAGATCGAATTTCAATAAAAAGTTCAAAAAATTGAATGAAAATGTAATTATAATTAATAAACTTAAATTTAAAAAACTGAATCGAGATCAAATTTCAATAAAAAATTCAAAAAATTGAACGAATAAAAAACTCAAAAAATTGAACGAAAACGAGGATCTACCTTCTTTCATGCGATGGGAAAAATTACCACATATTGATATCGAGATCATTCGCTCTTCCCATCTTTTGATTTGGTTGTCGCTAATTTTTACCATAGTATCTGTAAGAACTTGCAACTTCTGCGCTATAACACCATGTTTTTGTTTTTCCTTTTGTTTGCAAACAGGGATTTCCACATTTCCTCTACATGCTACCTCTGCTTCATCTTCTAGAACTGGATCAACAGTTGCATTTCTGTGGGAAAAAGGTTATGTTATTTGTGCATCTAACAGATTACATTATTCTTACTCGGATAACTGCTTTTGGCTTGAGTCCCTCCTAACCCTCCTACTGAACTGTAAGTGACTGGTGGTGCAGTGTTATATTTTTCACCCAACAAAATATTCATTTCACTGAAAAAAAGAATTAATTAGAACACCATATAGGTACATTTAAATGAAGAGTGGGTATGAGTACCTTTCGTATTCGTAGGTTTTTCATTAGTTTCAAGTTTTGCTGTTGTGTAGTATATTTTCGATGTGTCTACGTTTCAGAGTTTTAAACAGATTTTCTATTTGGGTACTATCTACATCGTATCCTTGTTCTCTAAATTTTTTGCTGATTTCATTCCATATTACGTTCTTGGGTTTTTTTTTCTTTTTATTCTCAATCAACTCGCAGTTTGGTGGGATTGCCTATGTCGCCTGTCATTAGCTTTTGCTTCTTCCAATTGAAAGAGAGTTTCACTTTCTTCTTTACTTCGGTGGTGATCTGTTTTGTAGGTATAAAATAAAAACAAATTAATATTATTTGTAAAAAATAAAAATTATATTGATTTATGTATTAGCCATTAATTACCTCCTCTGGTGTTGCTGGTGTTGGTAGGTGGGCAATCAATATGCGATAATTTTTTCCATCACATGACAGAAGTAAATAGTCTTTCTTAACCATATCGATTGAATTCTCCTCAATATTTATTTGAAATTCTTGCCCATCTAAAATTGAAAAATGAGAAAAGATTTATCAGAATGAATGCACAACTACATGGCAGAAAATTTCCAAGTTTAACCACTTACCATCGCAATGACAGATTATAAAACCATCCATCTCAGTTATTACTCTACTAAAAATGGGAGTCATTTTAAAATTTGAATTAATTTTTTGGAGAAAAAAAATCTACGATCAAATGAAACATGAATGGAAACTTCAAATGTTTTGATAACAAATTACATTGCACTAAAATTCCACGCCTGCTCTCGACCTGGTGTGGAAAAAGTATACACTTTCTTATACTTTTCTATACACGACATTTACACCAAAAACAACGAACAGAAAAAAGTGTACACTAAAGTTGCACTAGAGAACAACGAACGCTTTTAGCTACACTTAGTGTAAAGTGTACCTAAAGTGTAGAACAACGAACAAAGCTATTTGACGTAAAGTGTTGACGGCACAGACAGGTAAGAGATGGATCTTACCTGACTGAACGACCTAACGGGACATATTACGTCACAGGGGGGGACGAACGAACGACTTACCTAGTGCGCAGATTTTGTGGAAGCGTGCTGAAAAGTTGAAAAGTAAAAACCTAAAGGCACCTGTGTAATGAATAAAGGAAACAAATCACGTAATGCAACGCGCGTAAAAGTATATTAGAAAAATGTATACAAATTTACTCAAAAACTTAAGCTAGGTAAATTTATAAAATAAAAGTAAATAAGTGTTATTTAATGGCGAATTTTTCGTACGCTCCACCGCATGTTCCGCCGCAGATTGACACCTGTCGGTGCGCGTTTCAGGCAGTCTTAGCCATGGTGTCGACGCCTTCAACTTTTGTGGAGGCATCTAGAAAAAAATAAATGAGACCATTAGTTCGTCGGTGACGAACTAAGTGAGTCTGGAGGTCATGCAAATAAACTAAAAAATTGAGGTTACTTCGGTAGGCTTTTAGAAGCGAACCGTCGAAGAAGGACACGAGCAGGTAGGCGGAGCGGAGGGTTGCGAAGGCGTACATTATGTAGGTAAAAATGTAAAATTGCGAACTAATCGTGAGTTCGCGTCCCTAATTCACACGAAGGCACTCTATAAAACTCGTAAGCGAGCGAAACGGTAATATGAATTAATTATTGACTCACCGTTAATTGAATTTGGATGTCTGTTTCAACATCCATGGTAGTGTGTAGAGTTTTCGCAAAATTGCGCGAACTGTTAAAAATTGATCGCGAGATCGCGATAATCACGTCGCAAAATTGCGCGAACTGTTAAAAATTAATCGCGAGATTGCGATAATCACGTCGCAAAATTGCGCGGAGTGTTATAAATAATTATATTAATTATTATATAGCAAAAGCTATTCACGGTGTTTTGTTATGCTGGCTAACGAATCAAAGTAACTCTGCAGTCTCCTCTGAGAGTTACGTTGTCCGACAACCGGTGGTTGATTTTCTACCCTTGTAGGTGGGGTAAAAAGGAGCGAACTTCAAATCGAGCAATGTGCCCAGTATAGGCTTAGGTAAATACCGTATTTAAAGTGGATGGGCAAACTGATTCAATGAATCAGGTCGAAAGAATCTTTCGACACGACGGTACCCGATGTTGTGGAGGGGAAAGTCGGTAGAAAGATTTTCGACACTGCCCCCCCGGGAAAAAGTGATAACGTTTCTCTTTTTTTTTTTTTAGGTAACGGCGGCAAAGCTAGTGTGTACATGTACCTATGAGCTGTAATAGCTAAAGCTATGAATTAAATCATTCATAAATTATAATGATTTATGTGTGATGCTTGGGCTCAAGGTTGTAATAATATAAGTTTGCTAACTACAACTGACTGTAGTTATGATCATCTTCTTGATCATTTCTTTCAGGGTTTACTTGATTTTCTCTACAATGTTCACGGTCATTCACATTGGTAGGTAATTCCAACGGGTATAACTGATTTACTGAACGGGTAATAGTTTTTCCATTACATCGTACAACAGCGAGCGAATGACGTTGGCTAACCCTTTCGATTACACCAAAACGCCATTCAAGACGGGGGGCGGAGGGTTCTTGAACAAGAACTATATCGCCTTGTGTAGGTAAAAAAGGAACGGATCCTTTAACGGTCGGATGGTTGACCGTGTGTTTTTCGCGTAGCGAAAGAAGGTATTGTTTCCTAAAAACCTCCCAGAACTTGTCAATTACTTCACAAGTATCCGTCCAGGCGGTGATCAGATTTTTTGTGGTAGAAGGTAACTCGCGAGCGGTTACTTCTATTGGTAAAGCAGCGTTAGTGCGGCGAAGTCGTAAGAAATGGTTCGGTGTAAGAGGGGACAAAATTTCTTTAGAGGACACATAGGTCAAAGGTCGACTGTTGATAGTATCAGCAAGTTGGTATAACACTGTTGATAGCTGTACGTAGTCTAGGTACGACGTACCATAAGCCTTTTTTAGACCTTTTTTAACCAATCCTACTAATCTTTCATAGGCACCACCATGCCAAGGTGCGTATTGTGGGATGAATTTCCATTGTATATTATTTGTATTTAGGTACAGATCAACTTTCGGGTCGGAAACTGTTACTTTACGCCCAACCAGAGGTTGAACGAAAATAAAATTCGTAGCGTTATCTGAAATGATAATCTGCGGGCTGCCACGAATGGAGCCAAATTTAATTAGGTTAAGGAGAAACTCCTCACCACTTAGGTTTTTGGCTATTTCGAGATGAATTGCTCGTGTAACCAAACAAACGTATACAACAACGTATACTTTAATGAGCTCACCAACGTCGTTCCTAATTGTGATGGCTCCGGTATAATCGACTCCGGTGTGAAGGAATGGCGATGCTTCCGCTAACCGGAATAGTGGAAGAGGTGGTAGGGGTGGGAGTGTGTAACTTCCACCATCAATCCGTCGGCAAATCGTACAACGGTAAATAATCGAATTTATTTTTGCGCGAGCTTTGGTAATCCAAAACCGTTCGCGAAGTTTAGCGAGTAGGTGAGTACACCCAATGTGAAAATTCATCCTATGCAAATCCCTGAGGTAGCAGTCTATCAACGGACTATCTCGTGGTAATAAAATAGGATGGATAGTGTCCCATGGAAACGACGCGTTTTCTAAACGTCCCTTACAACGAATTATTCCTTTATCTAGAAATAAGTCGAGTTCGGAATTAGGTTGCTTATTGCGTTTTAGTGCAGTAAGTTCAGAGTGAAAGTACTTCTTTTGCATTTCGGTAATAAGTAGCATCTCAGCGGTATTAAATTCTTCCAAACTAGTTGGCGGATTTGCGCTCAGATGCCGAAATCGGAATCTGTTAATGTATTTAAATATTCGTATGTATGCGTTCCAATGTCGGAAACGTTTTTCCAATGCATCGGTTAAAATTCCATTATATTGGTAAGGCGTAATGAGTAAAACGGGTGGTATAGGTAATAATAATGGTGAAAAGGTTTGAGTAGTATTAGGGGCGGCTGGCCATAATTCTTCGTGACATAACCACGAAGGACCGTGCCACCATAATAGGTCATTTTTAATTGAATCGGTTTTACAACCGCGTGAGGCAATATCAGCTGGGTTACAGTCAGTGGGTACGTGGCGAATAGTAATACTTTTTACCTTACGTATTTCATCAATTCGGTTTTGAATAAATGTAGGTTGAATTCGACTAGAATTCAACCACTGTAAAATAGTCGTAGCATCTGTCCAAATTACAGTACAATTTATCATCATATCTAAACGCCTTTTAAGAAACACAGCGGTTCGCGTTCCAATAAGTACAGCTAGAAGTTCAAGTTTCGGTATAGTGAGTTCCTGCATCTTTTTAGTAGGTACAGGAGCGATTTTCACCTTTGTAAAGGTTAATGTCGAAGTGGTATTAAAGGTATAAGGATTTTTATAAACAAGGTATGCGCAACACGCGTAAGCATACTTGGAAGCATCGCAAAATATATGAAGGGATATTTCGCCTTTGTCGGAGAATGACCAATAACGACGTGGTATAGGTATGGTAGGAATGTTGATACATTCGCTATAAGATTTCATCCATTGAGCAATTAAATCGCTCGGTAATGGAGTATCCCAGTCATATTTAAGCTTCCAACATTTCTGAAGAAGAAGCTTTAGTGGCAATGTGCATGGACCAAAAAAGCCTAAAGGATCATAAACGGACGCGTAGAATTTTAAAACGATACGCTTAGTAACTTTTAGTTCAGGTGTTTCGATAGGTTGTAATTGGATAAATAAATTGTCTTGAAATCGATCCCAATATAAGCCGAGAATTGAAATTTTCTCAGACGATTCGGTAAGAGGTGGTTGGCCAATGGCCTTGAGAAAACCTTGGTCATTTGACGTCCAGTCTCTCAGGTTAAAAGAAGCTGAGCGAAGCTTAGCTGTAATTATACGATTAGCGTTAATTGCATCAGTAGTAGTATCAACACTCATAACGAGGTTATCGACATAAAATTTATTTTTGGCAATGGTGTACCAATCATTGATAGGCGGTGTACTCAAAAGCTCATGGAGTACCATACTGAGTAAAAATGGTGAAGATATCACTCCGAAAGGAACTCTCGCAAACCGATAAATTATCATATTATCAGGTGTAATAGGTAACGATATATTTTTCAACCAGATGAAGCGAACGACATCGCGATCAACTTCATTTAGTCCGACTTGTAAAAACGCCTTTTCAATATCAGCAGTTAACGCAACTGCATTCATTCGGAAATTTAACAATAGGCCGACGAGGTCTTCTAAAAGAACCGGGCCTTTATGTAATAAGTCGTTTAAAGAATGACCAGTTTTTGTTTTCGCGGACGCATCATAAACTACCCTTATTTTATCCTTTTTTAAGAGCGCGCGATGAGGTAAATAGTGTGTTAAAAAATGTGTGGTTTTCGGTGCCGGCTCGATAATGCCTTGCGATAATTGATCCTTCAGCAAGTTATCATATTCATTAAGTAGATGTGGTGTAGAACGTGCAATCAGCGATTTTAAACGCGCCATGCACATTCGAAAATTCGATTGTATGTGAGGGTTCTCTTGTTTCCAAGGCCACCTCACAACAAATCGATTATTTTCGAATCGTACAACGTTTCGAAAATTTTTTAGAACAAAATCGTCGCTCTCTTCTAACTCAGAAGATTTTATTCCTAGGTTTTCAAGAATCCAGAGATTATCGAGAGGTAACACCTCTACATTAATCTCCGAACCCAAAATATTTGTAGTCTGTAATAATTTTTGCGAGCTACTCGCAGTCAAATTAGCATTTGCGTGTGACATTTTACTTGAAAGTAAAACGGGTGTAGATTGAGAACTGGTAGCGAGTAAGTGGTAGGTAGGTAATAAGTCATTTGACTTAGTAGGTTGGATAGCTCCGGTAGGTATCCAACCAAAAATAGATTGACGTAAAATTACTCCGTAATTAATAGGTTTAAGGTGTCCGGTATAAATCGTGTATTGGTAATTATTACCAATAATTAAGTCGACATTTTGTCGAATTTCGTTAAATAAATCCGGATCAGCGTATTTTAGTCGCTTTGGGAGAACCTTCTCCACCATACTAACAGGCGGGGAAGTCTCCATATTGCCGGTAATACACGGCGTAGACATAAAATTTAACGTTTTTTGTATAGTTTTTTCGGTGTTTATTAAGGTAATACGGACTTCGCCAGACAAAATACTGTATGGCTCCGTGTTTCCAAAAAGGCATATTTCCAATTTGGTTGTTTTTGTAGTACGCAACCCTACTCGCTTCACCAACTCCTCGGAAATGTACGAGTATGAACTACATGAGTCCATAACTCCTCGTACGGTAATGCAATTATCATTAGTTTTTATTAACGCTATAAACGTTTCTAAAAAAATACCTGTTGGCGTTTTCGCATCATGTGTAGACCGACGTTGAACCGAAGGGTTATGTTTATTGCGGTGGTCGATCCGGGCTCGTTTAGGCTCTGAGGGTGCTTGTGTACTTGATAAAAAACTTATACAAGTATGTTTTGCGTGACCCTTTTGCTGGCAAAACGAGCATGGCGTATCTTTGATTCGGCATTGATTTGGCGAATGTCTTGCCGATAAACAGAAAAAACAAAGTTTTTTATCTTGAATGACTCGGCGTCGGTCCTTAACGGTCCCAAATTGGGTACAGTCAGAGGGCCGGTGTGCTCCGTTACAAAAGGCGCATTTTGCGGTGTTATTTCCCCTGTTAGAAAATTTTCGAGCGGCGGTAAGCGCGCCTGGGTAACCAATGGACCTTTTAACCGAAGACGAATCTTCGCTTAAAAAGTTATCCGCTAACTCGCGGATTTGTACTACGCTGGTGAGCGTCTCTATCGCTTTTTCGACCGAGAACTTCTCGCCAGGTGTGGTTACTAATTGGGATAACGCGGCAACCAAAGTTTCCCTATTGAATTTCCTCAATATGAGGGCTTTTAGGTACTCTTGGTCCACGTTAGTTCCAATAGCTTCCAAGTTGGTTAAAATTTTTCGAATCGTATCCAAGTTCGCTCGTTGAGAGGCTGAGCTTGTTCCAGGTTGGAGCCTCTCCAGTTCGGAGTAATATACGTTAACGAGTTTTGACTCATCACCGAAACGTTCCTTCAAAAGATCGAGCACGACCGGGTAATTCGACGCAATTCTGTCGTAACCTCGGACGGCTTCGCGGGCAGGCCCACGTAAAACATCAAATAAGAAGTTGATTTTATCCACATCATGATAATTTTTATTGTGGACAGCGGTTCGAAACGTTTCAATAAATTCGCGGTAATTTTTTAGATCACCATTGAAGGTGGGTAAGTGGAATTTTTTCAGCGAAACTGCTTGATAACAGTTAGATGCCGAGGTATTTGCACTAGTTGATGCTTGCGAACAAGTATCATCATCAGTGCGAGGGTTTGTGCCCGAAATTGGGCGGCTCGGTTGTAGATTTTTAACGCTTACAGAAATGCCTTGTACCTTTGCTCGGATTTGAATGGCACGACCAAATAATGGCACGTAACCATCGCCTAATGTTGTTTGTTGAGCATTGAGTTGACGTTCAACTTGCTCAGCCTTACGCTCAAAATGAGTTATGCGGGCCTCAAGTGTCGCAAATGCCCTATCCGCTAACAAAGCCGTGATTTCCTCCGCTCTTTCTTCCAGAAGATCTATAGAATTTTTAATCTCTTCCTCCTATATGACCAGTAGGGAAGGTATTAGGATAACATTATTGCTTAAACGTAAGGTTATTGTTGTGACGTAGAATGGTATATTCCAAATAATTAATATTTGTTAAGTAGGTAATTAATAATTACGATCATTAATTAATAATCTGCGTGTGTAAATAATATAGCATAAATACATTGTAAGGTCTTCAAAAAAAAATAGTACGTGTGTGGAAAATTATGCGTCATTCAAAGATTGCATGACGTTCAAACAAATAGGACGCATCTAAAATCTACTGTATAAAATAAAATCAAAAAAATTGAATCGTGCGTAAATTATACGTCGTTCGCGAGGTAAGATGCGTGTAAAATTTACTATTAGTGTAAATAAAATCAAAAAATTGAAACATAAGGTTTTAGGCGTGCGTTTTTTCGTATGTGTGAATTTTTCGACTCGATTAAATTAGTGAGGATCCTCAAGGTGTAATAACGTATTCGGGGTAACCGAATCTTCCGACTATCACGGTGGATAAAATATGCGTTGGTACCACCATAACCCAACGCAGCGTCCAATGCGACATAAAAACATGTCTCATGCATCCCGGACCAAGATGCGAGGAGGTGTAGGCGTCATTTCATTTGCGCGGTATTGAGGAGCATTCATCGAGTGGCTTTCTCCTCTAGTAAAATTACTAAATGGCGAACAAATGTTCTTTGTGGTATTTCCCTTAGTTGTATATTAGAGAACAAAGTCCTCTAAAAACTGTTGGGATGATCACGTAACAATTCGCGCTATTCAAGGTCACAGAGCGCCGCACTACGAGATCGACAGGTAGACCTCACACTCAAAATTAGTGTACCGAGGTGCGCAAAGTCCGTAAAAAAATGTGTATTAAAAGATGAATCGAAAGAGAAAAAAGATGGAAAAAAGAGAGAAGAGAAAAATAAAAATTGCCATCTGTAACCTCCTTTTACGAGAATTACATATATGTTAAGATAGGTATGGTATTTATTTGGGGTGTTTGGAGAGAATTACAGCAGGCGATTAGTCATCCCACAGTAATTCTTCTCTAGCTTACTCGCAGCGCAAACACGAGTAGCATAAAAAAAAAAATTTTCTGGTTAAATATCCTAGACTTCCCTTTCAGGTTAAATCCCATACAAAAACCTGAATGACTGTCAAGAAGAACATTAACCTATACGATAGTCCAGAGAATTTCAGGTGAAATTTCAAAATTTCAAATGAACCTCCGGAAAAATGACGTGAGCTCGATAGCAATATTACACCACAGCCGGCACTAAAGAGCTAGAGTGAGATAATACGGGCTGTCGTATTATACTTTCACTGGACAGATTTTATGATAGTCAGGTATATTGATAATTCTATCAATAGGCATTAATTAATTAATATGATTTGTAATTTTGTATATATAACACAACGAAAATTAAACGCTTCAGATACTCCCTCGTCGTGGTATTTTGCGTAAAAATAACGCTAAAAATTCGTGTTGTTTTGATCCGGATCAAGGTTGGTTGTAAATGGTTTAAAATGGTTTGTATCGAGTCAGTGAATTCAAAGGAAAATTATCTAATAATACCCTCTTTAGTTTCTGACCAGATGCGGACTTTACGCTGTTCAAATGGTCAATTGATTTCATTTGGGTAATCATCAAGATAAATTCCTTTTTCGTTCGATGTTTTTTTTTTTTTTCGAACGAAGGCGTAAATAATCTGTGTTTACGACGAGGGTAGATCTGATAAAAAAGGTTTTTTTTTTTTTTTTTTTTTTCGTAACGCTTATCGCTGAGGAACAACCATATCTCCATGTAAAAAAGGTTTTAGGTTCGTAAGCAATATGTCGAACGAGCAATACAAATTCCATTTCGTGTCACAACAATAAAATTAAATTAAAAATTAAATTAAACATCTAGAGCCTTCGTGTGAATATCGTGCACGTGCATTACGTCCTATTTCGTTTTATTCGAGATCCTAAAGATTTACAAATGTATGATCCTAAATCCCTAATTGCGCTAAAGAAAGAACTACGCTCCTATGCTACCAAATGACGTAAAGTGTTGACGGCACAGACAGGTAAGAGATGGATCTTACCTGACTGAACGACCTAACGGGACATATTACGTCACAGGGGGGGACGAACGAACGACTTACCTAGTGCGCAGATTTTGTGGAAGCGTGCTGAAAAGTTGAAAAGTAAAAACCTAAAGGCACCTGTGTAATGAATAAAGGAAACAAATCACGTAATGCAACGCGCGTAAAAGTATATTAGAAAAATGTATACAAATTTACTCAAAAACTTAAGCTAGGTAAATTTATAAAATAAAAGTAAATAAGTGTTATTTAATGGCGAATTTTTCGTACGCTCCACCGCATGTTCCGCCGCAGATTGACACCTGTCGGTGCGCGTTTCAGGCAGTCTTAGCCATGGTGTCGACGCCTTCAACTTTTGTGGAGGCATCTAGAAAAAAATAAATGAGACCATTAGTTCGTCGGTGACGAACTAAGTGAGTCTGGAGGTCATGCAAATAAACTAAAAAATTGAGGTTACTTCGGTAGGCTTTTAGAAGCGAACCGTCGAAGAAGGACACGAGCAGGTAGGCGGAGCGGAGGGTTGCGAAGGCGTACATTATGTAGGTAAAAATGTAAAATTGCGAACTAATCGTGAGTTCGCGTCCCTAATTCACACGAAGGCACTCTATAAAACTCGTAAGCGAGCGAAACGGTAATATGAATTAATTATTGACTCACCGTTAATTGAATTTGGATGTCTGTTTCAACATCCATGGTAGTGTGTAGAGTTTTCGCAAAATTGCGCGAACTGTTAAAAATTGATCGCGAGATCGCGATAATCACGTCGCAAAATTGCGCGAACTGTTAAAAATTAATCGCGAGATTGCGATAATCACGTCGCAAAATTGCGCGGAGTGTTATAAATAATTATATTAATTATTATATAGCAAAAGCTATTCACGGTGTTTTGTTATGCTGGCTAACGAATCAAAGTAACTCTGCAGTCTCCTCTGAGAGTTACGTTGTCCGACAACCGGTGGTTGATTTTCTACCCTTGTAGGTGGGGTAAAAAGGAGCGAACTTCAAATCGAGCAATGTGCCCAGTATAGGCTTAGGTAAATACCGTATTTAAAGTGGATGGGCAAACTGATTCAATGAATCAGGTCGAAAGAATCTTTCGACACGACGGTACCCGATGTTGTGGAGGGGAAAGTCGGTAGAAAGATTTTCGACACTATTATTACTACTCTAATTCTCTCGATCATCCGTTGTGTTATCGCGTTTCGACTCACTGTTGTCAAAATAGAAAACTTAGAAGCTCCGAGGCGGGGCAGTTCGACCGCTTCAAGGTCTTCACCGAACAACTTCTTTAACGAACAAGACTTCGAAATTAAATTTTTATTCAAAAATTTTATTATTATATTTGTATTATTCATTTTTGGAAGAGCCAACTTACCTGATTCTAATTCAATACTTTTTTCATCATTTTGAGCCCCATCTCTAAAAATTTCAACTAGAGATTTTTTAATTCATTAAGAGCTAACTTGAGAGAAATGCTATTAACTGTAGCCATGTTGAACCAATTTTGAGTGCACAGTTGGAAAGAGAGAAACAACTAGTCGACATGGTCAACCAGTTTAAGGTGAACAGATGTACAACGAAAAAACAATATAATTTTTCGACCCGTTCAATTAGTCGTTGAATACTGAAGGTCATTACAGTAATATGTATACAACGTTTTATAACGTGTAATATGTACTATACGATTGAAGAAAGTATATAAAACTCCAAAGCTAAATAGTCAGGTTTAATTTTAAATGTTCCATGACGCTGTAGAAGTTACTGAATTCTGAAAATTGCGAAAAAAAGTACAGGATGGCACCTAAAAAATAATCTCATGATAAATGGATACAAAAACAACAGAAAACAATATTTCTTCATCAAATTACAAATTGAAAAGAAATCAATTCTCAAATGTAAGTAATTTTATGAGAAACTACTGATAAAGGTTTCCCGAAGAAAAGATGAACGACGCCTCTCACTATCGAAAAATATGTGTACGTCCGCATTGAAAGGGCCTATTCTGTCGAAATGGAGTTAAGAGTGGGGGGTTATAGTACATTGAATTCTGGTTAAAAATTAGCCCAAGTGAAGGTCGATTGGTGAAAAACTCTAATTACAGCGTTTTGAAGTTGCGCGATGAAAAAATTTAGTTTTGAGAAAAACGAGTTTAAAAAAAAAAGTGAAAAATTTTGGTACAGAGGCCCAGAGAGGATCACTGTAACCATAATAAATACACCACCGCACGCAGAATGGTGGTAACGCGCGATTCATTGTTTTATGGAGCGGCGTACATATTTATCGGTGATCCAACGGTCTACCCGTATTTTAATCAGAGTTGTTTTCAGCTCGGCACTGAACCCCGTAGATGGACGAAGGTAACTCGCTACACATCGCAGATGCACCGACGAGTTATCTTACTACTACGAGAATTTTCAAAAAAAAATAAAAAAAATATATATATATCATTTTAATTAGATCAACCCATGCCTACCCATTCCACCTACCCGAACGTCAAAAAATGCTTCTCTTAGTCGTCTATGTTTATAAGACTAAGAGACATTCGACTAAAAACTTTAAACGTCCAAGCGCTCTCGCGGCAGCCCGACGTACGCGTAGAGTTTTTTAGTTGTACACTCCGCGGAGCGCCAACGCCATCGGCAGCCCGCAAGTCGAAAATTATGATTGGTTTTAAACGCCTTCGTGGCGCCTGTGGCCGCCGAGCGTGCTAATATTTATTGTTAGAAAAAGAAGGTGAACGAAATTACCTTTAATGTGGTCGTGGGTATTTCCCCTGTTCGTAGCGCCATGCATTTACCGAGAATAAAAAGCCTATCTTTAATTAAACCTAAACATATTATATATACTACTTGCTGACACACTTTGTCAGTGAGTAATATAAAAATCTTACATATTTACAAAAATTTTCGAAGTTCGTACGTCTTCGAAGAAAATAAATACTTGAATAAGAGGTAAACCCACCCATTAAATTGATTTTGATATATAAGAAATTCCAAAATTATTTAATTACGTTATAATTTTAATAACAATCGTGTAACTTTCAAAAAGTGGTTAAATGACGTAAATTTAGCGTCGTCACCGCTCGTCGCCTACAAAGTTGCCAATCTGAGGCGAGCAAAAATTTTAGTTTTAGAAATAAAAAGTAATGAAAATTTTATTCAAAAATTTTTGTTTTAGATCGAAATATTTTTTCAAATTTAGTTTTGTTATAAATAATAAATAATTTATTTTAAAATGAAAATTTATTTTGTTCGAAGACGTACGATTTTTCTCATTTATCTACGAACGAACTATATTTCCTTCGCTCATAAGCCAATGAGAAAATGGTAAGAAACCACCCATTACAGGGTGGTGTTAAAGGGACATGCTTTAAGAGCCCTAATGGATTTTTCCTAACATAGGAGAGCTAAATACCCAACGCCGAGATGGCGTTATAATTAAGTATTTGAAAACGTTAATAAAAAATTATACCGAGAGAAATTTGTTTTTACTTTTATTACGTTGATGAACTTTACATATATGGGCGAGACACCTTTCTACAAGACTAAATACTTAGCTTTATGACGCATTGAAGAATAGCCGCTTGTGGCCTAAATGGCTGAGGAATAGTAAAAAATAATTTCAAACAAAGAAAAATGAAAATAATTACAATATACGAAAGTATAAGATACACGAGTTTAATTTTTCATTGTAGCCACATGGTCGCAATATATGAAAGTACGAAGTACAAGTTCACGAGACAACAGTCAAAAATACAATAGGACAATTGTATTGACGAGAAGGTGGATCTTAGTATCTCTTAGTAAGATATAAGGTTTTAATAAGTATAAAATAGATCACAAATCTCGATATTTTTGTCAATATTTTCGCGCAATTTTTCATTTAAGTCACTGAACATTTTCAGATTCATAAGGTTATTATCTAACACAACACAAATTACTTTAAAATTACACCAACGTAGCATTGCAATTACACTACACACCAAATTGCCAAGTTGATCGCTGGTTTGGTTAATCACGGGATTTAATGAAACAACTTCTTTTTTAAACTACCGAACGCCGACGAAATAAGAAAAGCTTGGACAGTTTTTGCTTCTGTTGAAGTTGAAGTATTTTCACTTGCTCCAAAAATATCTCCACTTTTATACGTTAGCCGTGTTGAGGTATTTCACTTGCTCTAAAAATATCGCCACTTTTATACGTTAGCCGTTGATCGACATAGATTTCATTAAGTTGCAAAATTACATAACGTTCACGGTCAGAAATTTTTCTAGACAATTGCCTGATATAAGCAGCTTGAGGTAGAGTTAAGAAGCTGGTTTCTTGAATCGCAGAGTATGTACTGAACGACTGTAAATATACCATGTAGGACCATACCATATCAGTCTGAATTGTTCAAAAAGGAAGTCCAGTTTCTTCATTGTCACCAGAATGAGAATCAGCATCCAATGTTTGTAAAACTTCTTAAAGAGCTTCCAAATTTTATTCTGCATTACGACATAATTCGAGTACTTTCTCTTCTTTAAAAACAGTTACAGAGTCTACAATTTTATACCGGGTAAGCAGATTTTTTGGTTGGCTCCATCTGGATATTTTTTCACCGCATAACAAAATCCATTATAAATCTTGCTTTGGTACGAAGTATCCATTTACACCAACTTAACTAGTATCGATCGAGATACAGCTTTCAATAGTCGGTATTTTTGCATTAAAATTGCAAGTATAAAAGACAGTTTGTTCTGTACTAATTTCCAGTTTCCATCGAGTCATCAAATTAATTTTCTGGCTTACATTACCACAAAAAGTATGATATCTTATATTATCATTTAACCATACTTCTATTTGTTCGTTGATTATCAAGGCTTGTTTACATTTTCATTCTTTAGGATCTATTCAGTGCTGTTTTTTAGGTACAGTAAAGTAACTTGGTTGTTTATTGAAAACTGATGGTGAGGCATCAGCTTTCAAAGTAACTCTAGAAAGTTTCCATTCATGCCACTCGCTATTTTTATCCTTGAAACTACTGATGTTTTACCAGGTTCCCAGTTTTCTCTATGAATTTGTTTAACCCATTCGCCTTTTCTTCTTTGTTTTTTAGGAAACGAACTACTGGAACATACTTCCCAATAACACCTCGTTGTATTTCCTCTTTAGTTAATTTGTAATTGCTTTGGCAACCGGGTACAACAACACGTTTCCGGCATAATTATAAATAAAAGAAATGCGCAGTAACTTTGTATGAATACAGAACACCTTTCACAAGATCACAGCACTACCACCATCGCTCAAAATTAAAAATAAATCAAGATTAAATAAAGAAATATCAAACTTAAGAACCAAAATCACTTCCAACTAATGTTATCTAAATGTAATCAATCTTGAAATGTAACCCTTAATGCGCTGTTGCCAGCCTGCCTATATTCTGGCCTGATATAAGAGTCAGCCTTGTCCCAGGGCATTTACTTTGCATGTTAAGTCATTCTATAGAGCCTCCTGTTGTGTGCACAAGTAAATGTGGACGTAAACTTCTTGGTGATGATTTGAGGATGTTGGCTAATAAAATCTACTAGGAAAGACTTTTTAGAAGCAGAGTATCTCAGTCCTCGCTCCTTTTTATTATTCCTACTATAGATAATACGAAATTAGAATTAAAAACATAAAAGTTGATAATAATTCATTACTCGCAACATTAATAATTTTACTGTTCTTCCACATTTCTACATGTAGTATAGAATTGAAAAGGTAATTTAGAGCTTGAAATACTTATATATTATTCAAAATTCAATCACTAATTACTGTAAACTGCAAATTAATAATAAAATATAAAAACATCTAAGATGGCCACGCGAAAGCAGTGAAAATTGAAAAAGAAAGAACGATAAATGAGAAAGGAATATGAACCCATATATCTTTAGCAAATTTGTAAATAACAGGTCTAGGATATTAAGATTCATATTTATTCCTCATTATTCATGTACAAGTTAAGTTCAAGTATAATACAACAGGTAAAAAACAGCCTTAAACATGTGAAAATAAAATTGATTACAGGTAAATCCAAGTAGTAAAAGTGCATAAAACACACAGTTCAAATAATATGGTAACACTGTTCTACATAACACAGAGATATGCGCAAAAATGCATGCGCACTGGTCTGGGTGGTAAACCTATTCAATGAAAGAGACACTTGTCGTTAACACCTCTGTATGTAAACATATAAATAAACATTCCATATTAATGGATTTAAAATAACAAAGAAAGGTGTGATATGAACCACTATTAACAGTCCGAAGAACAGCGTCAGCGACCATCGATGTGAAATGCGCCCTACTGAGTACATCATCTTCAGTTGATCAACTTCGTCAATTCTACTTTTCGTGGCATTATACTGCAAGATTATTTCCAGTCATTTTTCTGGACCCGATTCATTGATGTCATCTTTTACGTGTTCATTTATGGTGGAAAACAACAAGACAAATTTTCGATTCTTTTTGCAGTAAAATACCAACGTCCCCAACTGGTAAATCTAAACATACTTGACCGAGTTGGGCAGTAGACTGAACTAGAGACAAATAGTAGAGGCACCATACGCCTATTCTTTCTAAAAGTTCCAAGGAGAATACTTCATTACTCTTTAGTTTCTCTCCTAGTTCTTTGCTCGTGAACCAGTTGTCTATGGTAATTATATGTTTTGTTCTATAGAATGGGGTAGCCAGCCGCTGAACAACATCTTCACACTTATTGCTTTCTCTAAAAGTTTTATTTCACTTCGGTAGGAGTGATTCCTTCAAAATTGTGATGTACTGCTTCTGTCTCATCATTCCAGCCATTGATACCAATTCATTCCTTCCTTTGTAACTAAATGAACCCCAAAACATTTGCTTAAAGGGATGTTTAACTTTTTGATTAATATGAGAATTATTTACTTATTGTTTGCGTTGTTTCCTTATATAAGTGACAACTTGGCCTTGGACCAAGAAATGACTTTCTGAGAACGTAACTTTCTTCCAGTCTTCAATTGACTAATCCTTATAAGCACGAACCCAAACTAACTTTTTCTTCCGCATTTCTGATGTGAGAAGCTGCTTTTTCTTCGCCCTTATACCTCTCTGCCCAGCTGCGATTAATTGACGTCAAACAGTAGTAATACGAACATCTATTCCATCAGCCTTCATTTCTTGATTTAAGTCGACAGCCATCAATCTGGCGTTGCATTTACTCTTACAAACTAACAGACGATCATCGGCTACTGAAGTTTTTCTCTTTCGACCATAATTTCCTTCGCGTTGAGTCGAAAAATCACCTGTTTTGCGGAACTTTTTTACAATATTAGAAACGGTGCTTTTCGAGCACTTACACTCTTTAGCAGTGTCACGATACGTTTTATTCGTAAATTAAGATAAAGTAATGATTTTTGAACGCTTTCGAGGCGTTATATCTGCACCTCCCATATTGAAATTAATCAAAATCAAAATTATCCTCACATTGAAAATAACAAAGTTTCAAGCATTCAGCACCCCTCGCATCTCAATGCCTCGACATTAACAAAAATGATAATAAAGAACAGTGCCTTCATTTCTCGGAAAAAATAAATGTTTTAACCTTCAGTAAATACCGGTTATATGCCACGCCTCAAATAATTTGAAAAAGTGAGGATTGAAACGAAAACAGCGAGTCGTATGATAGCTGCGCGCTAAAACAGTGCTGTCCAAAATAAGGTAGAAGATGATTCTGAGGATAGGTAGAGCGTGAACTGTACAATCTGCTATCAGGAATGTTTTATTGCACACTTGAAGAAGTTAATTAAGGGTTAGAATGTGAGATATTAATTTTTACTTTTGGTATGCAAAGAAAATAGTATCTTAAGATGCACCCTGTAATTTAATTGAAATTCTGATGTCAGTTACTTTCTTAATCTTCGATTTTTCGCGTTTTAACACAATGTACAAAATGAAAAACTTCATTTTCACCTTTCCTCTAGCTACACAGCAGCCAAAGACGATCTAAGAAGTGACGTTATTTTCGTCATTTTCAATACTGTGCCAAGAGCCTGCTCTTAAAAACTAATGAATTCTTTCATAATGAGACTAAATCTGTTAGAACTGGGTCTAAATATGTAATATCTAAGGGATTCCCTCATAATGCGACTATTTATATTGTAATTGACATGTGACTATAGCACGGTTAATAATTCACCTTGGTTTTTAAGTTTTCTCAACTCTTCCTTGATTCGCTACAAATCCAACTTAAAAAAAACTTTCGACTGCAATAAAGTTTTTTCATTCGGATAGGGTTTTCGTTCTATGAAAGAAAACCTTAAAAATGAAGGAAGGTAGGAGCTGGTAATTACTATACTAATAATCTTACAAAATTAACTAATCCCTTAAGTGACTAAAAATAAACCCAATACAATAACTTGTGTGCTTCTGTTTTAAACACATTTTCTTTTTGCCTCAGCTTGTTTTCATTTATGTTTTAAAATTTTTTTGTATATGTTATTTTTTACTTAAACTTCATGGATCTAGCATATTCCTTTCCTCGTTGTGTTCTTACTTGATAATAATTTTTAAGATGTTTGTTTGTTTTCAAATAAATACGCATGAATTTCACCAACTTGAGTTTATTATTTGTTTCTGAATATCGTAACACTTATGAAATATACACTGATCGTATCTTCTAGCGTATAATGACGTATTTTACTCTCATTATCAATAGAGTAGTGTCTGTGCTGCGGATTGCATATCTATCAATGCTGTGCACACTGCACTGTGACCACAATCACATTATATGTAGACTATATCTGTATACATATACCAGGTGACTACTTGATTCGAGCTCCCCAAGCGTAAGATCTTTCCCTCGTAGAAATAAATTATATATTTCAATGATACTAAGCGGCTCTGCCCCCTGGCCACTTTCTTCAATTATTTAATGTTACATCCTTCGTTTATGATGGAATGTAGCAGATGTGTACGCAAAATACTTATAATATAACTTACTTATAATAAATATTCAGATGTGCACCTACTAATGACCGTGAATACGTTCGATGGTTGAGTCGAAATTTACATCTTTTATTGCGAGTTGTGACTTCTGTGCGATACACATCAATTAGATAAAATGTATATCTGGCACGATTTAAGCATTATGCTGATTATTTACAAATACAATTTGATGTACCCTTGTTTCTTACATATGTGCTTCAGAGGTAAAGTAGATGAGAATTTAGGTTGTGTATAAAAGTGAGAAAAACTTATTCAGATACTGGATATTTTTGCAATGAAGATAAGTTACCAGAACTAAACCTACAACTGATAAGGTTCAACATAGGTCATTTTACTGAAAATCAATTCAAGTGTTCTCATCAGTGAAATGAGCTATGCGTACCTTATCCATTGTAGATTTAATTTTAGCATCTTCTATTTTAAGAGGTTTGCTTATTGCTTTTCATCGTCATTAGAAAAACTATGAATAGATACAATATTGTTTCGTTGTATATCTGCATATCTGAAATCTTGATAGGCTTTTTTTTTACTTACTTATACAACAAAGTTCTTTTTTGCACCTTTTGGGAACAATAAAAGAAAAGAAAATATTAATAAAACACCAGGGGGCTTAATGCCTTTTTTAATAATTTTCCTTCTCTTGTTCTTACAACTCTAATCCAATTGTCTCGAGCATTCATCTGGTTGGTAAATACATTTAGGTGATGCTACTATATAACTTAACACTCCTCCTCATTCGCCATGAGTATGATGACAATCGAGTGGGCAGGGCGAAGTTATATATTATAAAGACTAGTTAGCTCACTCAGACCAAAAATCCTTCAAGTCCTTGTTACTCGAAATTTCCAGTGATACCATAGGGTTTTTAAATTGCTGCTTTATACAAAATTTCACGCTCTTTTAAATGGTGTATAATAAACATATTTTTGATTAATATTTGTACTAGGTAGATATGGTAGTTTTACTCTACAATATTAAAATTGAAATGTACCAAAAGTGAAATGCTAGAATTATTGTTCCTCTGTATACCCCCTGGGTCTTAATTCATTTATTATGGCCTTAACTGGACAATAAAAAGAACTTACGATTTACATCAGGCTATAGTACTTTCACAACACAAAGGACCCCTGCTGTGTAAATAGACTAGAAACAGGACTGAGGTAATAAAATTTTATAACCTTTGCGGTAGAGAAGTTTCTTCTAAATAACATGAAGAGTACCAATTTTTATAATTTCAAGTCCACGTTACTCAAAATTTTCAGCAACACCATAGAGTTTTTAAATTGCTATCTTCTAGAAAATTTCACGCTCTTTCGAATGGTGTATAATAAAGATCTCTTTGATAAACATTTCCACTGGTTAGGGGGTTTCAATGTTAAATTGTATTTGCTAACAGAGCGGAAAATTTCCCATTAGGGCATATTTTTAGATTTTTATTGATCGGTTTGTATTTATGGAACGAGGTATGAAGGGGTTTGAAATTTTAATGTAGCTATTGATGGCTTTTTTTTTTTTTTTTTTTTAAATTTTCCCCAATCCCAGCTATGCCCTGCTGGGTGAGGCCAATGTATTAGGCAATAATATACAACAAGTACAATTACTTCTTAGCGCCTGTCTACAGGACTTTTACGCAGTAATAATATAATAATTAATTTTACTAAATATAACTACAACATATATATATTTAGGAACATAATAATTTATATTTATATAATAAGGGCATTTATTATATAAGGTAAAGAAGAATTAAATAAATAGGATATGTTCAGAAAATACGAACGAACGAATGAATAATAAATAAATAAATAAATAAACGAATAAATAAACAAGTAAATAAATAATAAATAAGTAAATAAACAAATAATCAGAAATTAAATAAAAAGAAATTTCATAAATTAAATTACAATTTATATAAACTTAAAACTAATCGAGCTGGCACACCAAGATCTCTACCTCACTACCATAGAATGCGTCCTCCACTAATGGGAGCACATCACCCCATGCCAGCCTGTCCCTTCCCGTTCCAATTTTAGGAAGAGCCAGCCTACCAACACCCCTCTCTTCACAGGCATTGCGTAGGGCAAGTAGAGACTGGTGTAGCGCACTTAATGTAGGTTTACCAGTGCTAACACCCTTGGTTATGAGGTAGAAGATCCACCTCTCCCCACGGCGTAGCACGGCAACCTCCCCTACTGACTTATTTTGGCGGCGAAGCTCCTCACGGCCCCCGAAGAGCTCCATAAACCTCACTGCAATGCCGGCGTACATACCAAAGTCCGCCGCCACACAGTGGGCCAAAGAGCAGCTCCCCCGAGGGTGAAGAGGTCGCCGGCAACTAATTTAATATTGCATGTTGATTCCTGGAGGCTATGAAGGTAACTCCTCCACGGAATGGAGTTTGATAGTAACCTCACCACACGAGCTGGGGTCATCGTGGGTTTGGTTAGATCTGAATACCGAAGAATGGGTGTTATAGGACGCCAATTCTCAGGACGATAGAAACGTAGATCGATAGCAATCAATACCACGGTCTGCACCGCCGGAGAATATGCATTGTGAGAAAAAATTAAACTGTATGGATGATCATGTAGTAACGTGTTGAATCTAGCTAATATTTTAATGGAATGATCAATTATTTGACGAGGCTGGGAGCAGGAGTTGGAGTCCAACAGTGCAATCCCAGCCACCGTATTTGACCTCATGCCACTGGTAGGAATTGGTTGAGGGAAGGAATGCCGAAGATGAATAATGCGATTGTTGATATCTTCTAAAGTATTAGGGTTGAGGTAAGGAGGAGTAGGGGTAAAGCACGTAAGCACAGTACCCCCAACACCACCACCAATATCAGAGTAGTCCTGGGACACAAGGGATGGGCCGATTAATGGAGTACTTTCCGCAGGTGCTGAATCACCTATACTGGAGTCAAGAGTAGTGGACGCTCGCCAAAATCCCCTGGCGACAGAAGGAGGAACCTTAACTCTTTTCTTAATAGAATCGATGACATTTTTTAGTCTATTATTCTTAATATTATCTATGGGTTCATTACTTTTTGGGGTGTTATGTTGGGCTGAGCTAGCTGTGGACATAAGGGAATCAGAAAGATTCCCCTCCACTGTATTATCTGTAATATGATTTTCAACACTACCTGACCCGCACTCTTCAAATACGGAGTCAGTTAGGCTGATATCCAATGGAATTTCGACATCAAGGTCAGGATTATTTATGGATGAATCTGATGAGGAAGAACTGAAGGTCCCATCCTCAATAGGGGCCAGCAATGGAGCCATTGCCGTTATTGGGCTACTATGATTAGAGTTATTTGAATGTGGGGATCCTGAGCCACGAAGGGCCTCGCGAAGCTTAAATGCTTCTTCAGCGAATCTTTTAAGATTTGTTAAATTATTATAACTAGTATCATAGAGTATTACGGGATAAAGTGTACGAATTTGGGTAATTGCCGGATTAGGGCAGTTAATTAATAAATGGGCAGCTGTTTGGACCTCACCACAAGCACACCTTGGGCTATCAATTAGATTCCAGGCGAATAGTTTAGAGCTGAAAAAGCCATGTTCACTGATGAACTGAGTAGAGAAGAAGTCTGGAATATATGCAGACTCTGATCGGGCTACAATCGATGGAAACCATCTAAAGGTATCCCTCCCATGATCCGCTGACTCCCAGCCCTCTTGCCATTTACCAAGAGTGAAATCATTAATAATGTTTTTCAATTCTTTTCGCGAAAACCAGCCCACTGAAGTGAGATATTTGTTTAAGTGACGATTAGTTGGATGGTATTGAACATCTATAACACGACATGGAACAAACCCTAGTGAATCACCAGTAAATAGGTTTCCATGACCAATATCATTAGATCTTAAAAAAGCTGACTTCATTATAGTGAATTGAATAGGCTCGAAATTTGCCAAAATGGAAGCTGCATCCCCGGATAAAGTACGATATCCTCTGCAGATGTTGATAGCAACGGTACGCTGTACTGCTTGGATTTTCTTACGAACATACTTGTATTGTAAAGCTCGATGTGTCAGGATGGAGCCGTAAGTGAAGAGGGATTTAATAATGCTATGAAACATGATGCTTCGGGCTTCAAAACTGTACCCAAACGTGTTTCCAAAGATGCGTATAACTCTGTTGTAAGTGGTAAGGGCTTTTGGTATAATTGAATCGAAGTGTTTATTAAATGTAAGTTTTTTATCAAATATTATACCAAGATATTTCATCGAATCGAGTATTGATAATAAATGACCATCCAACAGTATAGTGGGTAAGGTGTAGAGCTATTGATGGCTTAGATCACCCCCCTAATAAATGTTGGGAAGTGAGTATATAGGTTCTTTATCAACATACTTTCGAGATATGGTAATGACGTTAAGTATATCAAAGAAAAGTTTACCTTGAAGTGGGAGGAGGGGGGAGCTTATAAAGATTGAAATATTACAATTCAATGCAAACACCAATCGCATTATATTTTATGATATGTTTTATATAAAGACTGAGAGCCAGTGCCATCTGGAAACTTGACTGTAACCAAAGTTGAAACAATAATTCTACCAAGGAGCAGAAGAGCACTGCAATTTTTTTGCTATTGTTGTGTAATATTATTATCGCTACATAATAGAAAAACTTCATTATTTCATCTTGTTCTAAGAATATTGCGAGAATATTTGAATGAATAACATCAAACAACATAATTATTGTGAATAATTTTCATCAACAAATATCATTATTCATCTTTTATTAATGAAATTATTTAATAATTCGTTTTTTTCTAAATTGTTTCCCACCTGGTTCCAATAAATATGTAGTATTCCCGGATTGGTCTCTTAAAACTATTATTCCCTAATAAGCTACTAACTGAACGTCACAGTCGACTGCAACCTTAATAACTTTTCTTTTGTAGGTTGCTTTTTTCCTTTGGAAATGCTCATCTTAAAAATATTTTTCGGAGTTTGTAGAAACATACTTCAGGCATCTTTCGAAGAATGTTGGTCTGAAAATTTCGTTTTCATGTTCTTATAGAACACTTTCCAGATACGTACTACATTTTGTAATGAAGTAAAATTGAATAAACTACACTGAATCTACGTACATGATTTATTTCCATCATTATACATGATTTGTTGCTCTCATAACATAGCATAATATGACAATGGACAAATATTAACAAATGATATATGAATTGAGCTTATGTAATTTCATGACGGGGTATGAAAATATTAATGTACATGAGTAAGTATATGTTATAAAAATATTTCATATCAGTTAAGTTCTTTACGTATTATCAAAAGAATATAGTTTAAAAATACGCCACGTATTTGCAGTATTAAATAATTGTAAAAATGGGAACTATTGAGCATCAGTAGGTGAATGAAGAAATGAAAAGAACTCATATTCGACCAGTCCTATTCTACCTGATAGTTTTTTTAAATATGTCAGGTATTTGCAGTATGGATATTTATGCAAGCATAAATAAATAGGTGCACCACGTAGTCGTACATAAGTACATTAAAATTAAAATCAGATATGAAAAAAATGAAAGGAATGTCAAAAATACACTAGGTATTTGAAGATTGAAAAACAAATAAAAAATCCATCGAAAGTACATCAAGTATTTGTAGATTGAAAAGCAAATAAAAAATCCATTGAAAATACACCAGGTATTTGTAGATTGAAGTATAAATAAGAAGGCTATGAAAAATACACCAGGCAGCTATCTGTAGATTGAAAAAATAAAAAGTCTATCAAAAATACACCAGGTGTTTGTAGATTCTAGATTAAAATATAAATAAGAAGGTTATTAAAAACACACTAGGTATTTGTAAATTAAAATATAAATCACGAATAAGGTTTAAATTGATAAAAATCGTACCATTAAGTGATTGGAGTCGTTTTTATTAAGATATCCGTTTGCTTTCAAATGTGCAATTACATCCTCCAAACGCTTGCATTTTTTCTTCATTACCCGTACTTTTTTTTGCAAACAATGTATCCTTAAGCGTTGCTTCTTAAGGGCCAGCTTCAACTGTACAAAAGATCGTTTCACCCGACGCGGTGTACATAAATGGGGAGTACTCACATCACCAATGTATCTTGGCTGCTTAAAAAGTCTACGTTTCTCAATCGGTACGTTTTGGAAATAGGCGTGTTCATTATTTTTTGACTTTCTCTCTGTTGATGTATTAAGAATATATTAACAAATTATCATAATAATTGTATACTGCATGTACATATGTACTACAATCTTACTCGAATAACGAATTCCAGTGGGAGTGTTAATTTCATTAGATGGAGAAATGCTTCCTATATACAATTCAGGTTGTTGTGTAGGTGAGAGTACTTCTGCTCTCTCGCAATCAGTTTCAAATGGGCTGTTGGACCTTGCTACAACATTACTTGTTCTGCAATCCACACACGAAACATAATCAAAATATTAATTTCAATATCACTAATGAAATTCATATCCATTGTAAATTTGAGGTAGCTTACACGATTGGAACTTCATTTTGAAGAATTTCGCTTTCTGCACTTTCGCACATCGCAGTACCTTCGTTAGTGTTACCTTCGCAGTGATGAACAGTTGAATCTTCATGTTTATCAGTTTCTATTTTAACCGCAGCATTACGTGTTCTACAATAATAATGTACATTAATACTGAAATTACATTCTGTGAATGTGATATTTGATTGTTGTTACTCACATAACTGGTAAAGCTCCGCACCTCAACATTGGTCTCCTAGCTCTCGGATGTTTATAGATGTCAGACTCAACAAAATGAATATCACATAAACGTGCTTCTTTACTGACGGATTCGTTTTCTTTACCAAGAATTTTCAACCAAGTGTCTCTTTGTTCAACATCTAGAGGAAATCTATAAAATACATCACTTCAAAATAAGAGAATTATGTTTTTTGTATGCATATTATAACCTATGTAACACAGTACCTAAACATTGACCGCTTCTCCTCCTGTGGCAAATGGCCGCAAATAAAACAACGCTTCCATACTGATGTTGTTGATCTCAGCTCGTTGCCATTCTCGCTTTCTTCAATCCTAAACAGAACGCAATGTGTTGGCGATTTCTAAAGTCCAGAAAAAATGTTAATTCAAGTCAAATGAGATCTTTTGAAAACATATGAGTGAAACTAAGGAAAGAAATACCATGCAAACTCCACTAGAAAACTGGGTTCAGCATTCTTCCGTAACCTTCTTCGACAAACTATTTCTGTTTTCGGGGTAGAAAATGCCTCTTCTGCAAAGTGCAGGGCACATATTTTTGCAGATTTTGAGAATTCGTATGGTGGCAGTACATCACAATTCCTAAGCCATCTTTCCCTCGCATCTTTTTCTTTAGGAAGCCTGTAAAACACATTGACTTCATCACTCTACAGTTTGCGACATAAAGCATAAAAGCCATAAATACTTACTTAAATCTTGAAATCGTCGAATCTCGATTACCACAAGCAATGCAGGTTTCAAAAGTCATTTTCATTAATTCATTTTAACACATTTTCAACAGTAATAAAATAAAAACCCCGAAAAATCCGGGAAAAAAATCTTGATAATCACTGATAATTCAATTTGTTTGGAACTGAATTGCTTATAGAATCACCCATATGTTAGGGCCACTGATAACGTGATTTTCCATTAGTTAGCGCGGTCTATGTTAATACTAAATGGTCTAAGCTTTTTCATAAAACAGTGTTATTAACATCTAAATCACAACTTTCTTTCAATATTGCAGGTAATTTGTTGCATTTATGCTTCGACCATATACTATGGACTGCTAATTTAAATGGTACAAACTGAATCCAACAACAACAGTATTTAGATGCGCTGACGCATGCGTAGTTTACTAGTTTCACTGAAATAATTATTAATATGCTTTCTTTAATGTAATTTTAATTATTGAGTATTTACTAATGAAATTAAATCAGTAGTTTGATGTTGATTTAACATTCTTATCATTGAAAATTTCGATATGTTTTCATTTTCATTCCTGAAATATCACTACGCATGCGCAAGCCCATCTATGATGTTATTGTTTGCTTCACTTTGGTGTTCGTTTCTGTACGATCATTAGCAGTCCATAGTATATGGTCGAAGCATTTATGCTCGTGATTCGATAGGTCATGCGGTATATATATATAACTATATATATATGCCAAAAAGTTGGGAAAGGCTATTTCCACCCAGGTTCGTGACTAAGAACGAACGATTCACTGATTTGTAACACAACAACAAGTCAGTGAATTACCAAAGCATAAAATACCAGGAATAACCAGGGCTGTTAACTTAAACATATATTAGTTAAATTCAGTAAGTTTTATTCTTTCAAAACAAAAAGAGTTAAAGTTAGCAGTTTTATTCTTTTCACTTAAAGTTTAAGTCATATAAACTAGTTTTAACTTGAATAAAATAAAAGTTTAGAGTTAAGGTTAAAGTTAAATTCTTCTTTATAGTTAAATAAGTTAAAGTTAAAGTTAGTTAAAGTTTAATTCTTCTTCTAAAATGGTCGAAGAAGTTGAAGTTATAATGTAGTTACCGATTACATCATATTCGCTTTTTATGTACCTACGATGAAAAGATGAAATAAGACATAAGAGTTTCCAAATTTAATAAATCAAGCGTTCACAAAAATATAAAATGAATTTAATTAAAAATTTTTCACATTTAAAATTTTAATTTTCAAAACCACTTATAATTATTTCACAGTAACAAAAGATCATTAATAATAGACCCTTTGAGATTGCATCGTAAAGGGTCTAAAATGAACCTCAAGTTGCTGAATGTTCGTTCAAAATAATGGAGAATTGGAAATTGGCTTGAGACTTTAACCAAAACGATTCTTTTTTAAGTTTAAGTTAAAGTTTGATTTAGTCTTAGGGACTGAAAATATTAGTTGAAGTTTTATTCAGTTACACATATTGAGATTTATAGTTATAGTTAAATTCAGTTACCTATGTTCTTAATATGTGAAAATACGAGTCAGTTTGAGTTAAAGTTAAGAGTTTTAGTTATTGTTAACAGCCTTGGGAATAACGCTGAACAACAATTTATTCAAACTTGAACACACATATTTACAAATGCCCGCTACTTTTTGCTTGTATTCATTAAAAATTTTAGAAAATAATTCGTAAGTATAAGTCTACATGAAAAAAATTGGTACGCTTAAAAATTAAACTTGAAGGATTATTTTAAGTACCTATACGCTTATGGTATCTAGAAACAAAAATGTAATAGGTAACCATCAAAGTAAAACTTATTAAATATTAATATACTATAATTATTATTAATTATCTAATAAAATTAATTGTTAAATGGTTTGGTTTTTTTTTTATTTTTTAAGATTTGAAGGATCTTGGGATGCTCATTATAACTAATTACTGATAATTAATCAATATGCTATTTGTTTTATTATTGTCACCACCGTACCGCTAATTTACAACACTTTCAGTAGGGGGACAGTGATACAAGAATCGTTGTAAAAGAACGATATTTACCATAGAGAGTCGAGAACCTGGGGTGGAAATAGCCTTTCCCCAAAAAGTTGGACTCCTTCTTAAATCAGGTAGGCTGTAATAGCTATCATTTTTATTAAGAACTCGGCTAAAAAAATGAGAAGGAAGTTTTTATAAAGAATAATAATAATAAAAACACTATAGATACTTGTGTAATGAAATCTTCTGAAATTAAAAAAAAAAAATAATTAGGGGAAAATATTTCATAACAATAAAAGCAAAACATTATAGTATATTTTTTTTGCATAGCATAACAATTTATATTATAATGACACAACACAAGACTAGTACAAAATGTTTTTTTTTTCACCTACACGAGAGTTTATAAGTACACACATACAATATTGAATAATGACATTATCTTTTGAAATTTTCATAGGTTGAACTTTTTGAAATAAATTAAAAATTATTGAAAATTTAATTTACCAATCGTAGGGTGAATACAAATTTATAAGTACAAATACCAAGTTACTGCACTCTGAAAAATAAAAAATCGGAGTAAGGTCATCGGCTTACTATACGAGCGTTGCGGTCTACTAGACACGGATCTCAACTCTGATTGGTTGTTTTGAATTTTCAGTGAGATGTGGTTGAACTGATCATTAATTGTTATTTCAGCCACCAATCAATAGATGTGTCTCGTGGATCGTTGCGAACCTTGCGATCCGATCATTTCTGAACTAATTACATTTCTCTATGGAATTGTATAGTAACTTGGTATCTGTATCACTTTGGGTGAATAGTACATGAGTACAAAATAATACAAGTACCTATCTAAGAATGTTTGAAAGTACCTACAGCTCTACTACCGTCAAAGAACAATTACTTTCTATCGTCAAGTGTCATATGAATATTTACAATGACTCTTAGCTAACATGGTAAATTATCTTTACCATGCCACACAATCCTTAGTAATAATTAAAATCATTTCCTTCAAAATTTGGAAGACAAAATTTATAAAATGGGTACCTTAAAACAATTCTGTGTTATTGATTTCATTGAAATCAATCACCCAGCAGTTACGTAAAATGTTGTACATTTTATGCTTTTATTCAATACATTTATCATTTCTTCAAATATTCATCCTTTTTGTTACAATGACTAGCGTTGCATATGGATATAACAAACATGAATTATTTAGTAACTGATTACGATTTAATAATTTTTAGTTTCGTCAACTTTCACTTAAATCAATACTATAAACCGCGTGCATTTTTCACTAATTTTATAAATACCCATTTGTACCCAAATGTTCAAAACGTTCAAAGATACATCTAGAAGAAATTTCACCTAAAACACTAAAAGAAGAATACAAGAATATACCAAAAAAAAAACTAAATAATAATTAAAACAAATAATCGATTTACAAAAAAATTGGTATAGAAAAAGTAACTTTCAGTTCACAATACCACTGTTGAATTTGTTATAAGTATTTTCGACGAAACAAGTACAAAAAATAATAATAGACCATAATAAACAATAACAAAATTAGATATATTCACAAATACAGATTAGGAAAATCAGGTTTTACTTCCAATTTTTCATTTCCCATAGAACAAAATCTGGTAAGAGGAAAATTTCAGAGAGCATAAAAATATTTATATCTAATTATTACGTTTAAAAAAGAAACGTAAATCGACAATAATGACATAAGAAAATAAATATATACAAAAATGTTAAAAATAGATAGGAAGGCCACAACACAAACAACAGTAGGTATTTCAAATTACATACATTGATCACAACAATATAGATTTTAAAAACAAGAATTTAACAGAGAAGAGATTAAGCAATGACAATTTTGTGATATGTAAAAAAAAAACTTCAACAGAAAATACAAGAAAGAAAAAGTGGGAAAGAATTTTTGGAAAATCTAGAAAATTAACTATTTTTAAATAATCATAAATTCACACCATTCAAGATTAACACATGATATTAACACGACTTAATGCTAATTTAAATCTGCGACTGGGGTACGTAACGCATGTACATTGTGCATAATGTTGGCAGTTTTCCGAAAAAGTTTTCAACAGACGTCTTTGTTTTAGTTCGATTAAAACGGTACGAACACTATAGGTGGAAGAATGTTATCTCAGAAAATTTGGAAAAGAAATCGTTCCTTTTAGGTAAAAATGTGGCAAGAAGCTCTTAATTGGCGGAAAAAATTGCACATTCGACATTGTCGAAGAATACAACGTGCGCCAATTCATCTCCACTATTTAATTACGTTAGCATTAATTTTTGTTATTGATATAAAAAAATTGAAATGCTCAGGTGATAAGTATCACAACGATAAGTTGAATAGTTTTCAATGCATTCCAGGTAAAGTTAATGAAATAGGTAGGTACTTCGTTTATAAAATTGAGGTAGTTTGTTTTTGCATAAATTATTGATCAATGATTTTGATTTAACTGATGACAGGAGATAAAGAGTTATGAACGTTAGCAATTCGCAATGAATTATTGGAAATTTCGTCATACTTTCTTCGACACATATTCTGCGAATGGCAATTTCTTAATGCTTTCTAGATGCTAGCAATACTTGTAATTTTGTTATTCAATCGACTACTTATTTTCAGAAATTTCGTCGCTTAATTCGTCGTGCTCTAGTAACGTATTTCTTGAATTTTCGTTACGAATATTTTCGTTCTTTTCATGTTCTTGATTTTTATCGATGTTTTTCCGGTATTCGTATTTATCCGGTATATAATCAGGATTATTGAAATTGCCTTCCGAAATTTCGCTCAGGTATTCGTTTCGAGGTGAAGAAGGTAAATCATCCAATATTTCGGGACTATATACTTTGGACATGCTCGTAATACCACGATCGTTTAATGTTTTCCAAAAATTATAATTAAAACGCATATGATGTATTATCTCCGGAATTCCAACAAAAGCTGAAAATAGTTTGAATTTATTAAACACCAAATAATTGTATCCATCGGCGTGTATTATAAAGCTAGCCCCAACATTTCAATCTCCATAATTTTTGTTGAAAATTTGTTCCGAAGACCCATCAATTATCTTACTTAAATGAAAAGTTATGAGCATTTGAATTCTCAGAAAAAGCACTCACATTCTCATTATAATTATGTGTTCGAGATACCTGCAATTTATTTGTACTAAAGTATCATAATAATTTATATTTTAATTGAATGACCGAATGAATGAATAAATAAATAATAATTCGTATTTGATTTATTATTTAAAAAGATTAATTTAAATAAACGAAAAGACCCCAAGATATTGCAAGAAATACAGAATAAATATAATTTTAATGCAATAGCTACAATATCATGTTCTTTTTCAAGGTCTATGAGTCCATGCGTCACATCTGTGTAAAGGGAATCGACCACATATAACACTTGGGTATTCTTAATCTTGTGTCTAGAGAGAAATGTTTAGATGTGTGAGCGTTGGAGCCTAAAATAACTCAGATTTGAAAAATATGGGCTCATATGATTATTATAGTAGTAATCGGTTAATGCACTCGCCAAATGTTTGCACACATTATAAATGCTGGCTAGCTTTGTAATACTTGTCTGCGATTACATTATAATATCAAAAATTTTTTACCATCCCAAGCTTCGAACATATCATGTACAATATAATCAACGAAGCCAATTTGCGATTTAGGAATATTACACGTAGCTCGATCGAACATAGGCATCACAATAGGTAAATTTTTAGCCTTTTCATCATCAGTCTATAAAAAATTGAAAAAAATTAAAATTAAAAAAATCATCGCGAAATCATAACAAATAGTTAAATAAATCAAGTGCCTGTTGGAAATATTCTTCCGCGATTCGTCGAGCCCATTCTACGCAACACTTCAATGGACGAGTGGGGTTTGCGACGTCAGCGCATTTTATCATCATACGTTTGGTCAATCTGACTTCTTCGTCGGGTGTCAAAGGTGCGTATTCAGTTCCAAAGTCTCCGCTAATCTATCACAATCAGTTGTGCAGGTAAGAAAAATCACTGTAGCGGGTAATCGACGAAATTATTTCTACGCTTCTACAAACCTTATCATCTTCCATTAACGTTTGTGGTTTAGAATAAACGCTAACAAATTTGGCTAAATGTTCAAAATGCTTAGTCATTTCGGTTGCCAATATCATATCGATGATGCTCTGTCGTAAATCTTTATACGTTTCTTTATCGAGTCCTAGAATAAAAAATTATTCGAATGAATTCGACGTACAAACAATGTGCATTTCAATTCAAGTTTATCAACATAGATGCTTTACCTTTGAATATGTTTACTTTATCGTCTGCTAGAGTTAATTTGAAAGTAAATGAAGCGTGATGCGATTCCAGCACACTTATATCGTTATACAAAATTGCCAAAGGATCGCCATTGTGACAAAGAAAAGCGCTGTAAAAAAGTTACGCTGATTAATTTACTCATATGATAATAAATAGATAGGTCATTCTATACTTTCTCTACAATGTTAAAAAAATAACGATAATAGGTTTATTGTATGATTTTGAAATAGAAGATTTATAATTCACAAAGATTTTAAAACAGTATCCATTTTCGTCGATAAGCTTCCCCATAGTTTTTAAATTTAATTTAATAATATTTAAATTGAAAAATATTCTTAAAAAATTTAATGTCATTTTGTATCCATTCTGACCCAAAAATTCAAGAGATTATATTCTGGTAACCAACCTTACACACAAATTTCGACTTTTCTAGATCAATTTGGTGTGGAGATGTAGAAGATTCGAGAAATTCCATGACTCAAAACTCCCTCAAAAAGCCGTTTTTTGCTCTAACTCCCCTGCAAACAACTTGGAAAGCTGAGATTTTGATATGTTGGTGTCCATTACTCACTCTTTCATAAGAAACTTAAAAAAAATTTTAGTGATTTGCCTTCTCTGCAGCCCCCCTCAATATTCGAGTGATATTCTTGAATTAAAAATAATTATAATTATAATTTAAAAAAAAATAATAAATAAATAAAAATTAATTATTATTAAAAAAAATGTAATTCAAAATTAAAATATGAAGAAATATGGAATTAATAAATATATTACTTAATTTATAATTAAGTTATAGAAAAAATTATTTATTTTTAATTTCAAAAATTAATATAAATTAATTTTTTCGGAGTTTATTAAATTTTAATGAAATAAGTTTGGTTTATTTACTTGAAATTTGTTTATTTATACTTAATTTTAACATGAGAAATTATATGTACTATAATCAATATAATTATACAGAAGAATTAAAAAAATTTTCAATATTTTTCATTTTATTAGTCTTGATAGAAATTATAGATGGTACAACTATTCAACATTTTTTGTGAAATACTGTTTCTATATTAAAACTTACTCACTCTTACCTACTCTCACACACCCTACCTCCATCATACAACCAGTGTACACATCCACTATCTGTGAGCCATATTCTACAGGATTATCCCGTTAGGGTAAGGCCTTCAAATCTTAGCATTTCAGACTATTTGTAATCATTCTAGCCAATGTCCAACTTTTTAATATACTGTGAGTCCGAGTGATTCGGATACAATCAGCGCAAAAGCCTCAGTTAGTTGATAACAGAATAAAGTTGAACTACAATTTCTAAATCCGAAGTTATTTTTAAAATTGCATCAATGAATTTTAAGACTGATAAATTCATTTCAACTGCATTACAATTTCTTTGCATTTGAAAAAAATCAATTTCAAATGATTGGAAGAGATTTTTTTCGCTGACTGTACCCGAATCACTTGGACCCACGGTATATATGCATATATTCTCCCCAGGCGTAGCGCCAAAGGCTATTTATGAAATTCGCTCAAAATTTCCTAAAAATGCAAAAAAGGTACTTTTTTGTTTTATCGATATTCCTCAAAATGTCAGATCACTCAAATATTGAGGGGGCTAAAGAGAAGGCAAATCACTCAGAACTTTTTTTTAAAATTTCATACAAAAGAGTGAGTCACAGACACCATCATATTAAAATTTCAGCTTCCCAAGTGCATTTGGAGGGGAGTTAGGGCAAAAAATGTTTTTTTTTAAGGGGAAATACGCTACAAGAGATTTCATGAATCTTCCAGAGGTGTCACGATTCTCGATTAATTGCGCGATGCCAAGAATCGTTAATAATCGGCAGTACATGGATTAATCGTCCGATTATTTTTGTTTTTTGGCTTCCTAACGATACCCGGAAAATGCTGAAAAACTATTGGACGAAGTCAATGTTACGTCACTTTTTTTAAAACACTCATAGATTAGCAATCCAAAAAATAAAAACAATAAAAATTATGTTTTTCGGCTTTCCCGAACATTACACTTGTAGCACTAAGAGCCGATTAATCGATTATTGGCGATTATTTTCAAAATTATAATCGATTATATCGATCATCATTACATTTCTGGAACCTTCCATATCATTTCATCAAATTGGCCTACAAAGATCAAACTTCCTATGTAGTAGTGATGGGTTACTATCGATAGTTCTGCACTATCGATACTATCGTGTCTTCAAATTTTCACTATCGATATATCGATAGTCAACAGAGAAGGCTATCGATACTGTTCAAATTTGAAAAAAAAAACTACTATCCAGCGTCCAAGTATTTATAAGTAACTAATTTTTTTTTAATATGATAAATTGATAATTATTACTGGATTTTATATAGTTTTTGTCGATTTCTTTCATGGAAAAATGCGAGAATAAGAAAATTCTCGTAGAATATTCTCACAAAAAATTATTTGCGTATTTTCTCATCACTAGTTTATGTACATATTTAGTATTTAACTATTTAGCCGTTAGCGAGGTTTTAAACAATCGATACTTTGAGGTATTGCTACGATACTATCGATATTTGAAATTTGTAAAACTATCGATAGAGTATCGATACTTTGGATTTTGCTATCGATACTATCGATAGTAATATCGATACTATCGATAGTAATATCGATAGTGCCCATCACTAGTATATAGAGTTAGTTCATGACCAAAATATGATCTCTTAAATATAGGTCAAAATGGATCCAAAATGGCGGATCTTCAAATGTGAGGATGATTTGAGGAGCTTCAAGTAGTCATAATTAAGAGATATACGTGTTCATATGATTATTGCATATTAAGAAATACCACATTTGTTCTTAATGTAACTTATTAAGTGGTTTTGGAAGGGATAGGGTAGAGATTTTCAGACTTTGTATTACATGTGGCCTGCAGACATAGGGTTAGCAACGTTGTATACAAACGTAAAAAAGCCCCAGTTAAAAACTCAGCTCCTGTAATGCAGCATAGCTGCTTACGTTTTTTTCTGGGCTCTCTAGGGTTAGGGCTCCATGTAAACTTCCAGGCCCGAGACAAAATGTCCCCTTTGCCCCCCTCTTCTGCCCTGCTTGATGTTGGGTATAACCTGTAAACATGAAGGGTTAGTAACATCATTTACAAACCTGAACAACTCCAATTAAAAATACATTTTCAATAATGCGGCATGGCTGCTTTAATTTTTTTTTTTTAATTTTTCGACGATATCGTTTGAATTGTATTATTTGTTTTTGCGTACTTATACACTTTATTGTTGAATGAAGTGAAAATGTTTTTTCCATCAGAAATAACTTTTTTCGGTCATTCTGACTATTTTTCTGAAATAAAAATATTCACAACAGCAAAATACGCTAAAAATTATGCATATTTTTATTTGTTATTTTTTGTTAATGTTGTCCATGTTTTTCACGTTGACTAACTACAAATAACCGATTATTAATTTTAGTATTTTTCACTATGAAATTGTAAATTGCCAGAATTTGAGGCAAAATGTGGAGTCAAAATTATCCATGCTACCTCACCTTCCGCCGCCACTGAACAGGAATAGTTATCTCGCCATGATATGCCAATTAAAATAAATTTACCTGGAACGCGCTGGATGTCCTATATCGTGGGTAATGGCAGCAATTAAACAAGTTGCGTTATCAATATCGTCGAGTATTTTTCTCACTTTTTCTTTTTTTAAAAATACCGCTATTGCTTGCAGAACATCGGCAGCGTGCGTAGAATTATGGTAAGGATTGCGAGCGTAGTAGTGCCTTTCAACTTCTATTAACCAATTTTGTATTATTCGTTCGTCCACATTTAATGTTTTATGAAGTTGAAAATTTATTAATACATTCATTCCTAACACGCACAATGGCCTAAAAATTTTCACATCAAATTACTACTCTTTGAAGAAAAGAAATTAAAAAAAAAAAACACTTATTCGGTGCTTATTAAATAAACGCAACACGTGGTTGAACTCGTTAACATTCTTACGTAAAGAAAATTGAAAATATAAAATATTATTCCAGATACCAATTCGGGACCACGGTTAGATAAGTTTTTAAATCGTTGGAAAATATTATAGTAGCTGTACAAAGCTGTAATACCTATGCAAAGAAAGACGTTCCAGTCGGAATATATCGAAATCCCAAGAAAATGGATTTTCTAATACATCTTTCACAGAAGGGTTACAAGATAGTTGTAAATTCACTTTCATCGTACTAAATTGCGCTTTAATCGTCGAATCGTTTGAGCTTCTACGGCGAGGGAATGAAGGCGGAACAGGACCCGGCTGGAAATATGGAAATTTAATCAGTACATAAAAAGCAGAAAAACTTCGCCATCGCGACGTGGTAAAACAGTATTCAATATACCGTAATTAAAGCGCCGATTAAATCGGATGTAACTGGGTCTTCGAACTTCATACTTTCCGATTTCACGTGAGATGAATAAAGTTCAGTGGTTCTAAGTATATCGATAACCTTGGAAAGTAAAACAAGAATTCATATTTTAAAACACGTTTTTATTCGCGAAATTTAAAACGTCGTCAACTTTGCCGAACCCATCAGCGAATATTATTCTTCCGAGTAAAATAAATTTAAACTTCATCTGGCACGAAAGTACATTACCTACCTTATCTAAAACTTGCGATACATTTTCCGAAGAATTTTCTTGCGCTTTGGTAATGAGTGAAATAACTTTCGTAATAGGAGCTTCTAAAGGTAAATTATTTAATTTCGCTAAGCTTTGCCGTCTCGCTGACTGAGCGCCTGTAAAATTATCGTGATCGATAAAACTACATCACTTTCGAATGAAAATGTCACCGGTGAACGATTCTTACCATCGCTACTCAGAGATTTCAAATCATACGATCCTTTACGCACAGAGCATATACTACCTCTAGGAAAAATGTGACTGTCAAGTTGCGGATTTTCGTGTACATAGATGTAATGGGAAGCTTCTCTGTTACAACGAACGAAAATAATAAATTAGAGTGGCTACCGGTGGCGCGGTAATAATAAAATGACTATTTCCCTGATTGCAATACGTGCTTACTTTCCAAATGGACGGTACGGCGAGGCTTTGCAATTTGCGTAAATGACATCGCCGTTTTTACACTTCCACGCTACTTTTCCTTCCCATTCGAAACCTCGATCTAAATGCCTCATTATCTGATCGGCGCACGATAGTTGATCGAAATTTCTAATTGGTTTGTCTATTACTTCTGGTACAGTATAGCCCAATACTGATAAACAGGATTTATTCATGTACTGTAACAAAACGCATAGTGATGATAAATTATCGGTATTTGTGAAGATTAGAATATTAGGTATTTCATTTGATCTTTCCCTTTTGCATGTAACGAGGCACTCAGATTCTTGGTTACCCCTCTACGCCAGATTCATCGTTAAGATGAGTGTTTTTCATTGTTAGGCGATGTTCTCGCTTCAGCCTATTTAGGCACGTTGGTCGATTGGCTAACCTAGCTACTCGCAGATAAAGTAGCGTGTGGCTCTGTATATAGTGAATCGGCCGACTGGATAGGCATCGCCTTTTTAAAAGGAAACCTCCTTTCGATTGCGGTTTTTTGAAATGAATTAGTTTTGATTTAGTTTAGGTTTTAGTTTTTTGAAATAAATTGGTTTTGGCTTCGTTTAAGTTTTGTTTTTTGAAATGAATTAGTTTCAGTTTTGTTTAGATTCTGGTTTTTTGAAATGAATCAGTTTTGGTTTCGTTTAGGTTCTGGTTTTTAGAAATGAATCAGTTTTGGTTTTGTTTAGGTTCTGGTTTTTTAAAATAAATCGGTTTTGGCTTAGTTTAGATTCTGGTTTTTTGAAATAAATCAAGTTTTTGTTTTGTTTAGGTTTGGTTTTTTAAAATAAATCGGTTTTAGCTTCGTTTAAGTTCTGTTTTTTTGAAATGAATCAATTTCAGTTTCGTTGAGGTTCCAGTTTTTGAAAATGAAGCAGTTTTGGTTTTGTTCTAGTTTCAGTTTTCTGAAACGTTCCGTTCTTTTTTTTTATTTCATGTTGCGGTTTTAGTTGTGGTTTTGCAGCGCTGCGTTGCATACGGTAATGCTGTGACATTTTAGCGAACCAACGCAATATATATACACTGTGCGTCCAAGTGATTGGGGTACAATAAGAAAAAAACCTCTTTTCCAATTATTTAAAAGTGATTTTTTCAAATGCGATGAAATTGTAATGCAGTTGAAACGAATTTATCAGCATTAAAATTCATTCAATTAATTTTAAAAATAATTTCTGATTTAGAAATTGTAGTTCAACTCTTATTATGTTATCAATAAACTGAGATTTTTGCGCTGATTGTACCCAAATCGCTTGAACGCAAGGTGTTTTTATACTGTAGTTATTGTTATCTCATTTATTATGTAATCTAAATATCTCAAACAATCGTAATACAGAAAAGAAATTTTCCATTTCTAATGTTGTAAAAAACGTATTTTATTATTTCTTTGTAAGAAACCACATGCTAATAAAGTATAATGTATTGATGAGCGATGAAATTTGGTTGGAAAATAAAAAATGTATCGCGGAGATGGGTAGATCACCAAATAATTTTGAGAATGGCACCTGGTATAGTCATCAGTAAATAGTATTTTAAAAGAAAGATATAAACTCACAGCAGACACATATTGTTCAAGTTTTGAATTTCTGAAAGAAATCGTTTTTGTTTTCGTTTAGATTCTGGTGTTTTGAAATGAACTGGTTTGTTTCATTTCGGTTTTTTAAAATGAAACCATTTGGCTTTCGTTTTAGTTTCAGTTTTTTGAGATGTTCCATCATTCTTTTCTGTTACATGCCGTGGTTTCGGTAGTGGTTTTGCAGCTCTGGCTGCAGGTGAGTATCAACCCAGGTTACGCAAGTATGAAGAACAGATTATACCATTTGAGATCGAGTTAAAAAATCCAAATTATGTCCACCATCGGAGATGTCTTATCAAATTTTATGATTGATTTACTCACACATTTGGTAAATAAATGTTGAAATGTGTTTGCAAAGGTTTCATTAACCAATAAAAAATGTAAATTATATTTTGCCCGTCGGGAAATGATGTAACCTATCTTTATATTTATATAACCTGGAGCATTAACTACTTACACATAACACTATCGCCATAACCAATCAGCTCACTTACCCGAGTTGTGAGGTTTATGAGTATATAATCACGTTATACTACTTCCGCTAGCCTCCAAAGAATTGTATAAATTTTTCTTCAGAATTCAGAGTTTGGAAGACGGAAACATATATTTGCATTCGTTTTGTTGGTTTATGTATCGAGAGGAAAATCTCCCCCTTGATATCACAACATGGTGGACCACCAACCACAATTTGGATTTTTTAAAGAAAGCGCCAAGTAGTATAATAACCTGTTATTATACATGCGAAACATGGCCCGGGCTGTAAAAATAACAGGCTATAGACCTACTCTTGGACCTAACTCAAAAATCGATAGTCTATTGTAGAATGAGTTCGATCTCTTACTATACTGTGTGTCCCATTGAATCCTATACAGGCAAATCGGGTGAAGAGAGCGCAGTTAGCTTAAAAGTTTCGTTTTTGGTCTCGTAGTGACGTAGCGAGGATTTTTTCGGTTAGGCATAAAGTAGGCCACAGCCACAAAATATCGTACCTAATTTGGTTGCTGAATTTGTTTTGAGGGAGGGGGTTGATGGGCTACTATTATGAATCGAAATAAATTACACAAATTTCAGAATGGCCAACTACTACAGTTTTATTTTTCACAATAAAAAAAAATACAACTTACTGATATGAAACAATGCGACGATTTTTACGCTCCTGAGTGAGTCGCAGACACCAACATTCACAAATTTTATCCTCTCCTCCACAAGTGCATTTGGATATAAGTTAGAGCAAAAAACAACTTTTTGAGGAAGTTTTGAGTTATGAAATTTTTTATACCTTTCATATCTCCTCACCAAATTGACCTGAAAACATCAAACTTCGAGCAGAATATGAGCCCTCAAATTTGGGTCAAAATGGATCCATAATGGTGGATGGTCAAAATTTAAGGAAGGCTTGAGGAGCCTAAAAGGCTCAGATTTCATAAATACGGACTCGTATAATTACTAGTAATGAGAACTTTACAGTGTACCAAAAACCAAATTCACCTTCACGCATGATTTTGGAGGGAAAGAGGTGGGATTATTATTCTCAAAATGCAGTGGGGGTAAGCGAAAGGTCGAAAATTATTAATCATAGTATGTGCAGCTAAATGAGGACCAGAAATGAAACCTTGAACTTGGCCAAAAGATCGGCTAATGATCAATGTTTCAGGTAGGCTTGAGAAAGCTCAAATACCTATGTTTAAAGAATAGATATGGCTTTTTGTGATTGTGTTATTCAAATTCAACTTTTAGGTGTTTTCGGGAGACATAAGTTAGGTTTTGGACTTGATAATAAATGTAGACTATTGATTTGAATAGTTTACTTGACAATACTAGAAAGCTCTGTATAAAGAGTATAAGTCGACTTATACTAATTTTGAAATTTCTGCATTTTCTGAATTTTCTGGATTTAATGTTATTGTTCACGCGACTAATGCAAGTGCAAGACTAACTCATAACTGCCACTGATAACTGCTAGGTAAACCCGTTTAAGGGGAGGAACAACCAACAAAGACAGAAAACAAGGTAGACCACTACCGATAAAACCGCTTGAGACGCATTGGTTTACTATAAAACCTCTTTCTGATGTCTAGTATAGGTTCATGCTCCTAAACCTCTGCTGAGGAAATGCTATTATACCACATAAAGACTACCACAAACCACAATGCTGAGGTTTTATTTGACCACTGCTATAGAATTGTCGGTCTCTCTAATGTAGATAAATTTTATTATAGTGGTTCCCAAAGTCCACTCAAGGAGTCTAAAGTCCTTGACAGTTATGTTCAAAAATTCAAAATAATTGAATCCAAAGTCACAAAATTACAAGAAAAGAATATGTTCTCATAAGTGTTAATCTAATATTAACGCAAATAAATTTTATTTTTTGAAGTAATTTTCTTTTTCATGTTTATTTTCATTGCAAATTAGACTTCACGTGAATGGGGTAAGGTGAGAAACTTTCTCTTTTTCGGTGTTCAGCGTTCCCAGCGGTCTGAGCGGGAACTAATTTCTTCGAGAATATTAGCTACAAAAATCGCCTGCCAACTTCCCCATCTATTTGAGCGTATTATAAAAATGCTACGGCCTATAAGACAGGGTCGGGCAGAATCAAAAAAAAAAAAAACGATCTGAATCACGGATCACGAATCAAAATTAGTTTGGGATCCGAATCACGGATCACGGATCATATTTAAAAATGTGATTCGAATCACGGATCAAATTTTTTTTTCAAATAATTTTGTAGCGTGAAATTATGAATTTGAAATATATAACTTATTAGTTGTAACTAGGGTACTAAAAGATGGGGGTAAAATGGGTCGCTGCCATATTTGTTCAATTGTTTACATTTTTTTCTCTTATCAAGTTGAGCTGAAAAGAGGATTTGTGAACTTTTGTCTTGAAAGTTTATTTATTGTTGTGCTTTTGATACTTTTGATTAATTTATTATAAAAATTGAATCATGAACAATGCGATGAATTCTCTTTCCTGTGATATAGCCGCTGAAAGAGAAAAAAATGTAAACAACTGAACAAATATGGCGCGACCCATTTTACCCCCATCCTTTAGTACCCTAGTTGTAACTTGTTGCTTTGAATGCTTTGTTTGTTTCTTTTTTTCGGCTTCTAAATTTGAAATTTTGAATACAGGATTCCCTGATTCGCGATTCGGATAATAACAAAAAAGTATTCGGATCACGGATCACAGATCAATTCGATTTAATGATTCGGATCACGGATCACGAATCATTAATTCGAAATGGATTCGAATCATTGAACGGATCGAAGTTCGTGATCCGAATCATGATTCGGATCACGTTTATTCGGATCATGCCCGACCCTGCTAGAAGGTAAAATGCTTGACTGAATTGACATTAGAATGGGTTATATATTTTTAGCGCATTATAAATACATTAGTTTATTCATAAATAGTTCGACGAGGCAATTTAATACACCAACGTAATCTCACGGTTTGAAATTCATTCGTGTTCGAGGCTCTTTTAATCATAAATTTTTAATGATCCTTCGAACATCGAAATATATCCTCGTTTTGAGTCGTAATAACCTAATTCATTGAATTAATACCGGTATCTTTGGTTGGTGACACGAAGCAATTATACAAGGTAAAGTAGTAACACAGCTAAAGGCGAAACCTTTGATGTTTGTTGGCGTCGTTTGCAATATCAATTAGATATGCTGAGTAGCGTGTTAAACGAAGCTTTCGAACGAAAAACTTTTCACGGTTCCATTTACCTACACACGAACACGGGTTGATATCGTGGGAATTTTTTTAAATACATAATCTCGCATCACACAAATACAAACTGACGGACAATGTAATCCATTCCTTTTTTGTTTTTCAAATATACATAAATCGTTTATTATCACGTTCGCGGGTCATTGTTTCACATTTACAGACGCGTCGAAGAATGCTCTTTCAATAAACACGAATACGCGCGTAAAAGCCACCATTACGGTGAACACGGTCACGATATAATTTTGTCGAAATATCAGCTCGAGCATTCTCACATTTGCACGTTTGACGCTTAAAGAAAAAGTAAATAAAAAAACTTTCCTAAACAGTATTTATTTTATAACGTTTTCCCGTCGAAATGTGCACGTATCATGACACGCAAGTTTACGATTTTTTTCTTCACAATTTTAGAGGTTAGTTTCAAAAATACTCCATCGCCCTTAAATTCAAACGACTTTGTTACGAGTGTAAAAATTTACCGCCTTCGGTTCGCTAAAATTTTACACTACTTGAATACATGATAAATTATTTGTTCGTCCGAAACTACGTTCGCAACAATTTTTCATCATCTGGAAACAGAATTAGAATGAAGTATTCGATTCGAATTAAGCTTTCGATGTTTCAAAATATGAATAAAAAATAATTTCCTTTCGTAGGCGTCGTTAAAATTTTCTCCGCTGGTAAACACATCGGAAAATGGTGGCGTCGAAATCCCGATTTACAAGAAATTCCGCGGATGAAATTTCAGCCTGTCATGAAAAGCGAAACTATGGGAATTTCCCTTCGCGAATAATCTCAAATTAAATACAAAATTTAAGCTCGCGAAAGCTCCGATTACGTCTTCACTTTATACATTACACGAAGCAGAGAAATAATGAATTGAGCTCTTTATTTGACTTGCAAGCAGGAAAAAAAATGAAATATAAGATTTTCTGAATTTTATAAAACCACAGTATAAGTGTCGAGTTCGTTGGTGAAAATATTCTATGTAAAATGTGGCGAAATTCGACGCTTTTTTTTCAGCTTTTTCCCGTGTAAGAAATCTTTTTTTAATACGATACTATGATATTTCATCCTATATCCGTTTTGAAATTTCATAATTTTCACCACTCAATTAAAAAACGTACAGAAGTTTTTGCGGATATGAGTTTACTGTACGATGCTTCAAACTAATTAACTATTCATTCTGAACTATTAGAACTGGAAGAGATTAATTTCATCCATGAACTAATTTCGTTAAATATTACGCTATAAATTTTCCACCTACCTGTATCATATGATTTCTATTGGTTATCATAACATAATCTCTTGATTTTTCAACAGCCGCGCATATAGCTTCATTTTGCGCTAATATCGAATGTAAATTAACTTCTCCGTTGTGAATTTCAGTCAGTTCGTACATCCAGTAAGAACGAAGAGAGCACTCTGGTAGAACCTATGAAAATTTCCGAATTTACAACTGATTGTATAAACACAAAAAATTCTATTTCTAATTTTCCAAAAACGTACTAGCGTAGGAAATCTAGACAAGACGGAGTCCGTTAGTTGAAAAAATTCCAACAAAGATTTTCCTTCTGGAATATTCAGGGAATGACTTCTCGAGCAACATACTTTAATGTGACTTTGGTAGGAGGTGGGCAGTAGGGTAGAACGATTTTTTTTTTCATATGAGTTTTCAACTTAAAAACGATAGTGATTACAGCATACCTGATTAGAAAGGGGGGTCGGGGCAGGGTGGGGTCTTCAAATTTTTGATGCTAAACTTTTTAGTACATATTTTATTTTTCCTCCACGCGTAGCGCCGACGGGTATTCATGAAATTTGTTCAAAACTTAGTAAGAGACTTCTTTTTAAAAATACGAAAAAACCCCTTTTTTCTTTTTCAGATAAAATTCAAAATGGCGGATCACTCAAATTTTGGGGAGAGCGGGGGAAGGAGAAAATATCTTAAAATTTTTGTTTTTGATCTTATATGAAAAAATGAGTCACGGACACCAGCATATCCAAACTTTAGCTTTCTAAGTCCATTTTGAGGGGGTTTAAGTAAAAAACAGATTTCTAAGGAAGTTTCAAGCGATGAAATTTCTAGAATTTTCCATATCTCCCCACCAAATCAATCTAGAAAGATCAAACTTTGTGTGTGGAGTTAGTTGATGACGAGAATGCGACCTCTTGAATTTTGATTAAAATGGATACAAAATGGCGGATTATCAAATTTCAGTAGAGTTTGAGGAGCTTCAAATTAATAAGAATGTAATTTATATGAAGTCATACGATTATTGGGGATGAGAAGTATAGTATATCCCCCATTCTTTTCCATACATGATGTTGGAAGGGGAAAGGGAGGGGTTCGTTTTTTTTTTTTTTGAAATATTGTTACAATACAAAATGACCACATGACTGACGTAATTTTAGTCGTTCACCTAACGTTTAGAGTAGTCAAAAAGTGCTAAAATGTAGGGGTTCGGAAAAGGCGCTCAAACAGTGAACATTTCTTACATACAATGTTGTATCATCAGTATCAGTATTTTTATTTTTCATTTTGTTCATTTGGTAATAATTGAGACAGACATTATTATTAATATATTATTATGAAAAATTTGCTTGAAATATTAAAAATAAATAAATATGGTAATATTATAAACATTGTAACATTCCTATATGCACACTTTGGCCGATAGATATCCTGTTTCTGTTTTAACATAGTAAATAAATAGACGAAAAACACCATTTTGAACTAATGCATGTCTTATGAACATCTTATAGATATACTTTCAAGCTGAGCTTGAATTAATGTCGAATAGATGTCAATACACATTAATATCTTTTTCTAATTAACGAAAAATGTTGATATCTATTTGACATTAATTGAAGCTCAACTCGAAAGTATGTCGATAAGATGTTCATAAGACATGTATAAGCCCAAAACGGTGTTTTCAGTATATCTATTCGCCACAGCAATGCGCACATATGGTAAAGAATAAATAAAATCGAAAACACATTGCTGTTAATAGAAAAAATATACTCGTATAATGAAATGCGGTACGTATCTTCCCCATTTTGAGAACCCATGCAACGCTTGCGTACGACTCAAGTTTTGTTGGTCGGAAAATATTAATACCCTTCGTATTGGTATCAAAGTTGAAAATTTTCTAATTTTTCGAAGAACTAATATTCATGAGAAAAATTCATGTTAAAAATTTTTTCCAATAAAATATCTAGATTTTACTATACTACAGTCTACAAGAATACGAAGCCGAACAAGATTACAATTTTGAAATCACCTTCGTTCATCCGTATAATTTCATGTGAAACAAAAACTTTCCCCAGAAACATTTTATTTATTCTTTCATTAACCAATACCCAAGTCGAAAAAAACGTATTACACGGTCTATAAAAAAATAACACGCTGTTGCCCAGTAACGCTTTATTTTAATACAATAATATACATTGTTATCTTAGACAAGCCCTATACAATTTCTCGAGCAGTCAACTTGAGATACGTTTTCATTTTTTTTACTCGCTACAACCATTAAATTCAAAATGTCAGAAAGAAAACGTAATTTACTCGAGAAAAAAACCCAACCAAAACATGTGTGGTAGCTGGTGAAAAAAAAAAATAGGAAAAAGGAAAAACTATCAAGTGTTCTTGTCAGAACCTTTTGTAAGGTTTTCGATTAACCAGTAATTCATTTGTTAGCCTCAATTACTGATAAAACGCACATGTTACCAATTTATTGTTGTATTTTTCGATATTAAAAATAATTCCACTTATATGTTTCTACATATACTTGTACAAGAAATAAGCAGCGTAAATAAAATAACCAATTCACTTTACCAGAGTAGAGGAAAATATTTTCATAACTAGCTCATTAAAAAGGTCTCGTTGAACATTACGGTAAGATCACTGCGTTCTTTCATGCATGTATCAAACAAATGAACAATTTTTTTTTCATTGATCCAGTGAAAAAGAGTAAATATTTAAGAAAAATAATGTCACGTGATGAAAAAAAGACAAGGTAGAATTTACTTTTTTCAAACTTTAATATTAGCTGTTCATTTTTTTCAAGCCGTTAATTTTAGTATTTATCGTTACATAAGGCAGGTATGCAAATATGAACCCTAGAAGAGATGGATAAAACACAACGAATATTCTAACTTTCATATGGCAGAAATCGAATATTCACTGCTCCTAAAATTAGCTAATCTATAAGGAAATGCCTAACCTCCCAATGCCTGAATGCAGGCACACAAAGACGTGAATTTGCATCGAAGAAAAAAATATGTACTTGGACGTTACCAACGCAACTTACTCGATTGAAACCAGCCGCCAGAAGAGCTTTAGCATTATTCGTGTCTTTATCTAAACTGCAAAACAGAACAAACAAAAAATAACAATTTAATTTACTTTATATACTCGATGTTTTGACTCTCCTTGATGACAAATCGAAACAGTTCCTTGAAATTAATTTTTCGCTTTAGTTTTTCACCTCAAATGAAAAAAATTTACGAAAAAGAACAAATTAACTGCATTCCTTTAAAATACTCTCCAAATCAATACGAGAATTTCGGAAATGTACTAAAGGAAAAGAAAAAAATAAGGCGATTGAGTTGCGACGTTCGTTCGATTTTTTATTCACCCTATAGGTATTTTTAAGAGAACATCAAAGCAATGTAAAATTTGGTATTGATGAAAAATACATTTCATCGATGGCTAAAAGAATAGACCATTTTTACATGATTCCCTTCATTGTAAATACACAGTAATTTTTTGTAAATTTGCGATACTTATCCACACTAATCACTCCTACGAATTATTTTTCATTCTCCAAATGTTTCACATTAACCATTTCTTACTACTTTTACAACGCGAAAATAAAAATTTCTTATTTCACAAGTTTTTTAATAAAATCTCCGGGCTGAAAGGAGGACAGCTTCAATGACGTAAAATTCTTCAAAAACATCGCATGAAAACAGAAAAGGTGGACGTTTACTTTTTTTTGGCTACGTAACGCCCAATAATAATCATCTTATTAATACTGAATGAAAGTCACGATGTATCAGTCAATAACTCTGTCTGTCTATGTTATGTGTCAGTATAGAATAGGAAATGCGATATCAACTAATAGATATATATATATTTTTTTTCGTTTAATTTTACGAAGAGAATAAAAAAAGAAAACGTCGAGACACCCGAAAATGGGTTATGCTTACTTATTATGAAAGTCATTATGACTGAGTTACTTACCTTTTCCTAAAAATAGCAACAAGTACCGCGTGTCTACTTCTTTTTATTTCGCGAATAGATCTAAACAAAATAAAATAAATAATATTAGTAGTAATTGTGAAATTTAATGAATAAATGAAAAGATTTTGCTTTAATTTAAGAACTAGATATTAAATAAATATATAATATATATAGATAGAAAGAGAGATGTAGTATGGTAAAAGCAGTCCCAATGTTGGATATGGTATGTAATATAAATCCGACGGCAGTTTTAGATTTTTTTACCTTGTTAGAGATTATTTCTTTGCAAGTTGAATACCCAGGAGTCGTTTAGCGAATTATTGCTTGGGTGTCGAATTGTTATAGTAGCATATCTATGTATATGTATTTACATACAGATTTTAACAACAAGAGACCCAGTATATAGCCCTATTGAGACCCACAGTGGGTCTCATATGGATAGTGGCAAATCTGAAATGGGTCTCGAATTTTTAAATCACAAACGAAAAAAATAATAACATTTTTTAATTTTTTTTTTTCAAATTAAGTAGGCAGTTTTTTGCCGCCCCTAAATTTTGCTACTATAGGCCCGAGCCTACTGTGCCTATTGGTCAATACGACTCTGAATACATATATGTATGTACGTATGCTACGGTAAAGTCAGGCCCGATCTTGGAAATGTTGCTGTTGTTCCGAGACCCAATCTTACGTTGCGAGACCCAAAAGAAGTCTTCGGGTCTCGCAACGTTCTGTATGTATATTTGATCGTATGTAACTTTCAGTTTTATATAAACGTTGAGAAGCCCTGTATACAGTGCATTTTTAGGGAGATCCACTTGGGTGTGACAAGGATAGTAATGAACCTGAAGGGTGTCTCATGTGATCCGTTGCATACCATTTGTATAGGTAAATTTTGAATTTTTCTTACCCCTCTAAAGGTTCCTAACATGCTATGTTCAAGTGGTTTCCAAAAAGCTCACGCACGCATCTCTAGCTCTTTAAATAAGATCGGGTCTCGGAACGTCTGTTTGGTATCTACCGTACAAGGTCTGACAAGGATAGTGGCATATATATATATGATTTTGTAAGGAAGATGTAACAGTGTGTGTCCTATTTTTCAAGTATGTCTATATGTAGTTCAATAAAGCCCGCAGCACATTTTTAAAATCCTACAGCGCCACTGCGGCACTGTAAGTATACATACCATGCGTCCCATTGATATTCGACCCCCTCAACGCAAAAATCTCTCTTAGGTGGTTTAATAAAAGTATTTTGGATTCGTTACGCGATATCACTGACTAAAACGTGGAGATCTGAAATCAGTGTAACCACATAACGAATCCAAAATACTCCTATTTAAGCTGCTAGGGATTTTTGCGCTCAGGGAGTCGAAAATCATTGGGACGCATGGTATTTATTCAATTCACGTACATAAGCAGCATCTTGTAGCATTCATTTTAGTGTCAAAAGTAGGCTTTTATTGACGAACATATTTACAGAGAATAATAAAGAGTGGTCAAGATATTTTCCCATCAATAACTAAAACTTGAGGTTTCCTTCTTGATTCCGAAAGAGCCTGCCAATAAATCGCCCATTTGTCGTAAATTCTTTTAAATAGTCAAAACCGGTGATTTTTCAAAAAAATCAAAAAAGAATTCAGACACCTTAAGTTAAAAAAAAAAACTACTAAAATTTTCCATTTTGGGATCGAAGTCCGAAAAAGAAACCTTTTACCTTTGATATTCACGTGAGCAATCATTGACCAAATTTTGGGTAATTTTCATGCGTAACGGTTCATGCTAAGAGTTCAGAGAAAAAATTGAATATAATTGTATAATGTACATTAGCTAGTTAACTCCAAATGATCTAAAATTATAAACATCTGAAACCCCCACTGCAGGTAGTTCGCAATTTTCATTAAAAACTTATTTAAATAAATGACTCACCTCGACCTAACAAAAAATATCACCTTATTTATCATTAATTTATTATTCACGCAGAGGGAAACTGAATTATTCATAAAAACCAAATTAATTCAATTAATATAAAAATATAAATTTCCTAAACACTTTTTCAACTCATACGCCTGTGTTGATTCATTGTTTTGCCATTAAACACGTGGCAACAATTTATCTATAATATTATTGTACACTCTTTGCAATAGTTTTACCATCGCTTAAACTCATATTATCTACGCTGTTTATTTTTAAAAAAGTCATCAAACGAGGTTTTAGTAGTTTTAAATTCAATCAAAATACCAATTTTATTATTTTCATAAATTCAATCCATTTTTTAATTTCGACGATAAACTAATACGAACCTATAAACAAAATAGTTCACTCGTCAAAACTCATAATGCACGCTCAAACACTAAAAAGATTAAAGAGCAAAATAATTCCTTTTTCGGATTTCGCATAAGCGTTGAATAACCATAAATTTATATTTTTCAAGTCTCAAATTTTCATCATATTCGCTCTCGAAATCCGCTATATTTTAGGCGATCAAACATCGTGAAGCTTTCGCTTGAATTGAGAATCGCAATTCAGCCATTATCGAACACAATGTCACCGAATAAATCAAACAGCTTCAAGTAAGAATAACATTTTAAGATATCCTTCACAGGAAGGTATCGATAATACCGTTTATTGCAATTTTCAAATATGATTGATTTACGAGGGTAAGCTTTTCTTTCAACGAAACACATCAATTCCTGAGAAAAGAAAAACATAATTTCTGGGTTTTACTGTGCGAATATAATCGTAAACAGTAGGCAAAATCGTACACAGTTGAAATATAGTAGAACTTCCACGTTTCAGCAGGTATAATTTTTACGAATAAATAATAGCAAAAAATGTTTCACGAACAATATGAACATCTATACAATTGTCACTGATGATAAATGTTTTCTCCCTCCCTCCCTCCCCTCTAAATTCACCAATAAATTTAAATGATTTTTTAACGTGTTAGTTTTTTTTTTTTAATTTACAACTGTGTCTAATAAAACTTTGAAAAAACATTGATAACGAAAGGTAAAAAAACAGAGTTTCAAAATTTTGAAAAATGAATTCCTCCCTCCTCCCACCAAGGCTATTTCATCTTGAACATCGCAAATTCAATAATTATTACGGTAATAAAATATTTTAAATATTTTTTTTTATCAATATAATTTTTAAAAAATTGATATTTTTCCTTATCATTATTGATAATGAGAATTAATATAAAAATAAATTGATAGTCGAGTTTAAAAATTTGCAAAAAGCCATGCAAAATTTCGATACTATACCTGTTGTTAAATAAAATAAAAAACATTCTCTAATAATCGTTAATAGAACCTAATCAACTGTGGGTTTTCCGATTAATGTGTGAAGTAAGAGTGTGAGATTTAGTTGTTGTGTTTATTCGACGCACAATTACACCATATTAGGTATATTAATGGAGAAGATCCGAAGTTCCTTGAGCATGAATAGAAGGTATGAAATTGAGATATTTAGATAAGAATTTCTTTACAAAAAAAGTACGAGATCAAAAAATCGGGAAAACGCGACTAAAAATTCAGCTCCAGAAACGCTGCATGGCTGCTTACAGTTTTTTTACATTTTGCTAAAAAGTTGAACGAAACTTGAGGCAAGAATTCGATCAAAGTTTCAACAACGAGTGTCTAACAAGAGGCGCTGTTGCTTATCGGCGAGTACTTTAATAAACAGTTCGGTAGTACAGGCGAAGCCGAGTTGAACTAGCGAAACTTTGAAGTGGAAGTGATGACATTGATGGGTAGCCTTTTAGCAAAGCGATATCTCATACAAATTCACCCACCAAGGGAAACATTTATAATAACAAAACCGTATACCTAATACGATATTCGAGTGACCTATTCGATGTAAATCATTTCCGAAAAGTATCTTAAATACGTTATACACTCTCCTTTCATCTTAATAAGACGTAATACGTCATATGGATTTACACTATACAGGTAAGTAAGGTAAGTATATCATTTAAATCGATTATATATTCGGTCGTCGATCATTCTGTGGGCGTATTTAATTTACATTAAATGTTAGCCGCTGATACGTTGATATAAACTTATAAGAGAGATTAAGGAAAATACTGTAATTTCTATAAACGCGGCTTTAATATCACCGAACGCCCGACAAATCTGCGAGCGAAGCTAATACCCTCCTATCGTTCACCATCACGTTTATGCTTTAGGTTTTCAATTAATGAAGTTTCGCTAACTGAAACAGCCTAAATCTACGCTCGAAGACCGAAGACGTATGCCGCTATCGTTCTTACAATTAGTTAGTATTATATAGGCACCGTATACATGTTAATATTAACACTAAGAACGCTAATTATTTTCTAGTTGAATCGTACTATTTGGCCAGCTACATTCAAATTTTTGTATCGCTTTTGGAATCGCTAATTAAATTAAAATTTCGAGCGAAGGGAAACACGATATTTTCTTTTTCAAATTTCAAGTCGAGAAGTGCTCGAGATATTCGGCAAAAAGATAATTATTTCTGTAAAATTAGAATGAAAAGAATTTTTCAGCTAAAAATGAATTCACCAGTTTACAATTATACGTAAATAATTTCAATTGAGGATTTTCATGTCCAGCCTTAGCTTATGAAGTAGTTTAATACTGCTGAATAATTTTACATATTAGCGCGGTATTATCCAGTTACTATTTTAGGCAATGTTTCTGATGGTTTTTAACTGAGTTTTCAACTTAAAAATGACGTTTGTTACAGTCTAGCTGATTTGGGAAGGGTTGGTCGGGTCTTCAAATTTTTACGTTTCAGATCATTTATAATCATTTGACAAATGTCCAACTTTTTGGTATATATTTCTATTTTTTTTCCATATCACTTATGATTATTGGGGATAAGAAGTATACTATATCCTCAATTCACCTCCATACATGATGTTGGAAAGTGGGAGAAAGAGGGGTTATCGGCCTCAAAATGTGATGGGGTACAAGAGATGTCGAAAATCTTTATTATGGTGTCATATGACCAAATGAACCCAAGTGACTAACTTATTCTGATTTTAGCTTCCCAAGTAAATTTGGAAGGGAAATTGCTGCAAGAAATTTCATGAATCTTCCATAAGTATCTCGTCACCAAATCAACCTAGAAAGGTAAAACTTTATATGTAATGTTGGTTGATGACTAGAATATGGCCTCTTCAATTTAGGTCAAAATGGTTCCAAAATGGCGGATTTCAACAATTTGAAGATAATTCAAGTAGCTTTGAGTAGTTATAATTTGTGAAATATGTGCTCATATGATTACTGCATGGCAAGAAATACTACATTTATTCCAAGTTTTATTTATATTTTATTACTGAATGTTAATGAAAGTACATATTTATTCAGAAAGGAAGACATTATATACAAACTTTGTATACTTAGAATGCTGACATTAAAAAGCTAAAGTATAATGATTTCACTCTGAAACTCAATTGCTCAACATTAGTAACTAATAAAATTCTACACAAGTTTTGCCTATCACTAAAACTGAAGAGGTAAAAATATTTTCGGAAATTATAAGCGAAAAATTTAAATTTGAAAATTTGATATAATGTAGTTACTGTAGTACAATGTAGTCGTGACTATCAATAAAATTAAACGATTAAGTACAACGATCGGGAAAAATTCAAAACTGTAACTTTTTGGTTACTCAGTGAGTCTAAAAATATGTTTAATTTATTGAAAAATTTAATGTTTTACCTATTTCTAGAAACGATTAATTAATAAATATTTTATGATTTGCATTCATATCACGAGGTTGATTTTAGTTCTATGAGACTTCGAAAGACAAATCGTACCTAATTATTACCTTCCAAGGAATATTGAAATATCAACCATTCGGCTGAAAAACGATACAATTAATGGATGACTATATGTCATTAATGAATATCATTTTTAGAACTCCTGAAGAGTAAAAATTCGACGAAATTAATCTTTTAAATCGCAGAGAACTGAGAAAAAGCTCTTAAAGTACGAATTCAACTCATAAATTATGTGTTTATCAATCATTTTTCGAAACACGTGAAATGTTACGTTTTTGAAATAAATTAAAAAGAAACTTCATGAGGCTGTATAGGAATCCACCTCGTTATGCTCCATTTCCTCTTCAAGAAGCGAAAACGACGTCTTGTCATTTCTTCGCTTTGGGTATACCCTCCTTATTCGCACTCATCACATTAAGGAAAAAACATTCCTCTTTATGCGAGTCGATAGGATCTAGCATTTTATTATTTTTCTGCTCAAAAAAGATTTTTCAGAACTTAGCTTAATTTTTTCAAATGGAACTCAATTCCCCCTCTACCCTTCCATCATCATAAGCTTTCTCATTTTTTCAAATTAGTAAATCTATTTTAAGAAATTAATATAATAATTTAACACGTACCTTCGCACAAAGTGGACGCAGGGTGTAACAAAGGGGGGGGGGATGGGGAGCTTCCCCCCAGGTGTTTTGAAAAGTTGGGAAATTTATAATTGTTCAACGTTGAAATTGGGAACTTGAATTTCTTTTGGAAAAATAAGAACTCGAATAAATTCAAACTGATGCCAACTTATATCATGTATAGCGCATAACCAGGGACGTAGCCCCCTTGGCTTTTGAAAAGTTGGTAAATTTGGAGTTTTAGCGTAAAGTTGGTAATTTGGAGTTTTAGCGTAAAGTTGGTAAGCTTGACCACTTGCGCAGTATTATTACAGCTATTTTTAAATTTTTTGAAGACAAAAAAAAAAAAAAAAAAAAAAGTCAACAGTTGGTAAAATTTCATGGTGTTAATTGGCAATTTTTGGTCCCCCCCCCCTGAAGAATATCCTCGGTACGCCTCTGAGTGGACGTGCCCAGCACGACAATGAAATAAAGTAATAATTATTTTTAGACGTTTTGAATTCGGGAAAAATATTTTATCAGTATTTAAATTACAAAATGTAACTTTTGATCGTAAAAAATTTCAAATTGTCGAAGAAATTAATTTTTTTAATTTTTGAAAATTTTGGTCTCATTTTGACAAGTTCTTTCATCTCCTCTGAAGACCGAAATTTTTTTCTAGATCACCTGAGGGTCGTATGAAAACCGCTTTTCCTTCTTTTTCTTCATTTTTCGAAAAACACGAAATTTGATCCACGTACGCTCTAGTATGAAACCAAGGAAAAAAATAACGAATTCTTTCGTACAACCTTCATCGTACATTTAAAAAATTGGAATTTTTAATTTTCAATAAATTTCGTTCAGTGTCATTTCAAGGGTACGGAAATGAATAGTTTCCATGCGTAGTTAGATTTTATTTGAAATTAAAACGGTATGCAACATATTGTAATATTGTAACTTTGCTTTCTTTGACATGAAAATAAATAATGGCTATCGCAGTTTTGATTGATTGCTAGTACATCTATTCCCTCTTTTTATTCCTTTGGTGTACAGTTTTATTCATTGAAAATTTCTTTAAATAAGTAGACAAAAATTTCATAGAGACGTAAAATTAATACGTGTTTGTCCTGATGATGCCGTCTAGTCACTGCGAAACGTCGATGTAATATATTTTCATTGAGTGTTTTTTAAAAAACATAATATAATATACGAGATTTTATGTTTCAACTATAATTATTTTTTTGAAAAAATTTTTCTCGTTTTTATTCCTTTTTTACAAAAAAAATGATTCTTGATTAAGTATTCCGTAAATTAAAAACATTTTTTGAAGAAGCCAAATTTTCTTCTCACTAGTCAATAACATCATCATTTCTTCTAGTCGAAAAATTGCTTATTTGGAAATTTTTTCAGTTTGCATCATATAAAGGTAGTATTCGTACTAGAAGAGTTGAATAGAAGCAGTTATGCCGCGTTTTTACTCAGCTAAAAATTAAAGGCTTTATAGTCAATCAAAATGTTCCAATCAATATAATAACTCCTTCAATTTTGCAGATAGGCAAAAAATTTACATGATCTTGTTCTAATTTTCAAATACCGCCTACTGTCATAAATGAACAAAAAATTACAAAAAACCTAACTTTTTCCACTCCATATGGGATTACTCACGAACCTATGGGAAACAAAGTGGCTCCACCTGGTGCGTTAGATACGTGGCTATGTCTACTGCATTGCGATTCAAATCCCCATGTCACTTATTATGGCCAATGAACGAGCTTACCTATATCCTTTTATTTGTACACACAGCAAAAATACTTATCAACGCTTGCAAGAATTTATCCCTTTTCTCTTCCTATCGCTAAAATCGTAAGCTAAAACTCTGATTAAAATCTCAAAAAATATTAGTACAAATATACACGCTGATCTCCATCTAGATGAAGCTAAAAAGCACTGATTGCGCTCGTTCGAGTAATTGCGAGATAAAACATTCATACGCCATTATAATCGCTACAACTCTCGAGTTGGTTAATATATTCGAATATCTTATTGTCTGTTTAAATTACCGCGCAATGGGTGTACAAGAATTGCAAATAGGAACTATTTAATTACGATTACGTATGTGCTTAGGCATGTTCATCAAGACATCAAAAACACCAGTAAGCGTTGAATCGCTAAAGTAAAACAAACACAATAAACTTGGCGCGTTTCGACAAATTATTCCGTATTTCGAATTCACTTCGTCCCTTCGGGGCTTAAACGTTTCAAAAATATGATTTTACAACGGATAATGCTCGTACAATCAACAGTAACAAATCGTTAAATTCAAACATCGTTGTCGAAAATATTTAAAACGCACCGTAGCGATAAATTGAATTAAATGAAGTGATTAATGAAAGTACCGAAATTCTACTCATCTGTAATTCAACAAGTTTTTAAGAACGATTTAAACGTCGTCCGTGCGCACCTCACCTTACCTACGAAACCCGGCACAAAGTAGGCACGTAATGGAGAAAATTGCAACGACTTTTAAAATCTTTCCTTTAATGGTTGCCTGATTAAAAGATGAAAATACCGAGAGATGGGGGGCGCGTTTTCTTTGTTTTAATTTTGCGCAGTCTCATCGTGTATTATGGTGGATGGAAATAACTTATTTTTATCAGATCGAAATTTGTGAATATTTTCTTAACGAAATTCTCAAATTTTACTCAAGTTCCAAGCGTCTAGAGATTAATACTGGAAACTAGTAACCTCGTGCTGGAACATCATACTTTTATACTGAATAATTTCACAAAGTGCTGGAGCAATTTCGTTTCCATTTTTCTTTACATTCAAAAATAATAATCTTATTATTGAAATTAATATGAAACCAATTTAAATTTGAAAAAAGAAAAAAGTGAAAGAACATTTTTCTTTCAAATTAACATATTATGCATCCATGCATGAAAACCAAGTAATGTCATCTTGAAAAGTGATTAATTTTCTGGGGGGTCACTGAGGAAAACCTTGCCATTCATGCCAATCATGGATATGATTTTTGCAGAATATTGCTCAAGTAAATTATTAGTTTCACCATTGCGAAATGAAAGAAGCCCATGCGCTCGCTTCTTCAAAATAAAAAAATCAAAATGTAAGCAACCATGCCGCCTTACTGGAGCTGAGTTTTCAACTGCGTCTTGTTCAGATTTACAAATAGCATTACTAACGTTTTCATACACACAGGCCACGCCCAATATCAAGTATGCGGAAACCCCTACCATATCCCTTCCAAAAGCACTTAAGAAGTTAAACGTAGAACAAATGTAGTATTTCTTGCCATGCAATAATCATATGAGCACATATTTCTTAAATTATAACTACTTGCGGCTCCTCAAAATATCTTCAGATTGTTAAGACCCGCCATTTTGGAACCATTTTGACCAAAATTGAAGAGGTCATATTCTGATCATCAACTAATCCCACACTCGAAGTTTGACCTTTCCAGGCCGATTTGGTAACACGATATGGAAGATTCATGAAATTTCTTGAGCAATTTCCCCTCCAAAAAGTTTTTTTTTTGCAATAACCCCCTCCAAATTTACCCGGGAAGCTAAGATCAGAATAAGTTAGTCACTTCGGCTCATTTTATCGTATGATAAAGCAATAAAAAATTTTCGACTTTTCATGTACCCCACCACATTTTCAGGTCGATAATCCCTCCTACTCCCCTCCAACATCATATATGGAGGTGAATTGAGGTTTTTGTATACTTCTCATTTGCAATAATCATATGAGTTCATATTTATTCCTTTTTTACTAATTTGAAGCTCCTCAAGCTCTACTCAAGCTTTAATAATCCGCCATTTTGTATCAATTTTGACCTAAATTCAAAAGGTCATATTCAGGTCACCATATAACCCCACACACTTTTGGCTTTCCTAAGTTAATTTGGTGAAGACATATGATAGATTCTAGAAATTTCATGACTCAAAACTTCCTCAAAAAGCCTTTTTTTGCTCTACCTCTCCTCAAAATGCACTTAGGAAGCTGAAATTTGGATATGCTGGTGTCCGTGACTCATTATTTTATATTAGATCAAAAACAAAAAATTTGAGCTTTATCCCCTTCCCCCAGCCTTCCTCAAAATTTAAGTGATCCGCCATTTTGAATTTATTCAAAAAAAGAAAAAAAGCATTTTTTTGAATTTCTAAGAAGAGTTCCTCATCGAATTTTGAGCTAATTTTATGATTACCCACTGACACTACGCGTGGGGACAAACAATAAAATTTCCTTAAAAAGTTGGGTTTTGCTCTACCTCCCCTCAAAATGATTTAGATATGTATGTATCCTTAACTCATTCTTTCATATGAGATCCAAAACAAAAATTTGAGCAATTTGCCCCTTCTCCAGCTTCCCTCAAAATTTGAGTGATGCGCCATTTTGAATTTTCCAAAAAAGTAAAAAAAACGCTCATTCGCATTTTTGAAGAGTCCTTCACCAAATTTTCAGCGAATTTCATAAATACCCACCGACGCTACGCATGACGTGAAAAAAAAAATAGAAATATATACCAAAAAATTGGACATTAGTCAGATAATTACAAATGGTCTGAAAGGCAAAGATTTGAAAACCACACCCTCCCCCGACTACTCCTTCTCAAATCAGGTAGGCTGTAACAGCTATTGTTTTCAAGTTAAGAACTCAGCTAAAAATTAAATACGTAATGCTTATTACAGATGTTGCTGCAAATAGGCATTTTTACGTATTTGCGGAGAAGCCATGCTATTTTTGACTTTGAGTATCATGGCTTTCTGTTCTACCTATTACTCGAGCAAATCAGTAACTTTGCCAACCATGAAGCTAATGTAAATTGAAATTTCAAAATCTTATTTTTTCTTTTGGTTTCACAATATGCTCACAAAATGAAATTTTATAAGATTCTATATGAATTTTTCAAATCTTCATCGTTCAAATGAAAAAATAAAAAACAAAACCTTTTCATTTCCTTCTTATAAACGGTACAATTTTTAGACGACGAAGATATAGTTTTACACCGTTTACGATACCGACGTTTACATAACATTTATGATTTCTTGTACTCCCACTACCTGTGAGTTCATAATATTATCGTCGCAAATAACGTAACATGTCGAGGACTAGAAATACAGAGATTGAAAAAAAAATGGAATGGTCAAGTTTAACCGCATAGAACTTCAGAAAAAGTTCAGAACTTCCTAAAAAATTTTCGAACTATCTTTAGCATGTAAAATAATTTTTATTTACTTGAAAAATATTACAGGTACATTGGTACAGTTTTTATTGCAGATTAGAATAATTATTTCGAAACGAACTTTTCACAAAGATGTCGACGTTGAAAAAGAATTGATTCTCGAAACGGATCTTGTCGTACGGATTAGAACAAAGAACAATTCGCCTGCAGCAGGTCGCTTTATAAAACGATATTATGTTATGAAAAAGGTAAAGATCGAAAAAAATATTCGATTTCGTTACAGTACGACTCAAAAAAGAATATTCTTAAAAATCACATTTTCCACTAAGGAAAAAAACCGCTTTTCAATCTCGAAAAAACAGTATAAAATTTCATTTCCTTACGAGGATTTTTTTTCAAACTAAAGCCGCAACTCAATGCGTACGTACCTGCATAATTTTTCGCCGTCGAAATTTCGCATACGCACGTCAATTAGAACGAGATGATGGTACATATTTTGGAACAATACTAAGGCCATTTCGATCGTACTGGCGGATTCTTTGATAAAACCTAATTTATCGACGGCCGCATTGATACCTACCCACGTAGCGTCTTCTTTACACGTACACAAAAGTATCTATAAAAAAGAGAAAAAAACTTTATTAGATTCGGCGGAATACGTTCGGATGATATTTCTTTTGAAAATGTCACTTTACGATAAGGCAATCTGATTCGTTTATGGAAATTTTTCACGCCCAAATCTTTGAGAAAATATATGTACCGTGTAAGCCTTCTAACGTACCTACCAATACCCAAACGTGCCAATTTAAAGCATTATAAAATTTTTTCGTTTTTTCAAAAATACCGTACAGTAATTTTGATGATGGATGTGGCGCGTTAACGTATTGCATTATTTTTATCAGTCAACTCTGATTACGAATTCGCAAGAAAATTTACAATAAGAAGAATCTACTGGGCGCGTATTTTTATTTTCATTATAGGTAAAAGCGCATTCATAAATTCGTCTACAATTTTTATTTAATAAGGAGACAATAATTTGGCATGCTTGAAATTTGCTCGTAAATTGTGTAAACCTTTCTTGTAACGTAGTTTGCGAAACGTTTATTTTCCTGATGCAAGGGAACAGTTTAGCTCGCAAGTTATAATCGAAAGGGTTGTACTCGAGCTATGAGCATGATTAATTAACGACATGTTCTTTGGTATTTTCTTATTACATTTATAATATTTCACAAGGCATATTGTAATAAGATTCGTCTTCCTTCCGAGTCTTCAAAATTAATAAATTACCGTTTTGAAGTCGTGTAATACCGAAAGACGTTTAATGTTTAAAATTTTAACATTAGCATGTATATATTAGGATAGAGTGGAAAAAAAAATGTTCTTCAATTTTGATCAAATTTGAAAGTATACGACACAATATTCTTCTTTTCCCTTCAATTCCACCGCACACGAAGTACGAAAAAATATTTTTCATTATCCCTCACGCAAAAATTAACTTAATTAGATAGTCAAAAAGTATCTGACGCGAAAAAAATAAATCAACTTTAAAACTTACATAAAATGAAGGAGTTAGGTAAATTAACTTCTTTAATAATAAAGAAGAACATAATCCGAATAACATTAATTATAAAAAAGCTGAACTCGATGGGACATATCTTGAAACGTATTTCACTTATTTTCAACTTGAAAACTTTTTCTACTTCGTGACGTCAATTTTTTTTTATGAATTAATTAACTAGTATTACTACCCAATGGGCCTAAGACTTGGTTTTACTTAATAATTTTTCGTTTGTTTATTATTTTTTTTCCGACGTAATATAGTCTTCTGAACAATGATTAATTACTCTCTTAATCGATTATGCGGTACGAGTATTTTACGCGGACGAGTTGAAATTGAATAATTCCTCGAATTCCGTTCTAAAACATTTTTAATTAATAAAACTATTCGGATTTATATCACTGTTTTAATATAAATAAGTGGTCTTAATATCAAATGTCGAAAGTATTCTAAGATTTCATAAGATGCGAATTATTTAGCAGAATCTGTACGAACAAACGAATAAACTTCCGTAATAATGATGTACGCCGGTAAAGGAATGGAATTTGGTATTTTTGTTGAACTCTCTTAAGTCTATATTTTATACGTTTATTCGAATATAGATGAAATTACTATTAGGAATGGTTTATCGTGAAATTTTTTCTTTGATCATAAGAATCACAAAAATATTCCACGTGGTGATATAGCAAGTAAAAATTTTTGAATTCTTAACTAGGGATTTAGATGTTACTTAAGAGGTACGCTTTTCCCAAATGTCAAAATTCAGAGTTGAACTCACACGCCTTGTTGAAAAGTAAGATTATCGTAAGCTCATTTCGGAAAATTATTAATTTTCAAGTATTTCTGAAAGTTCACAAAATTCGACGTATCGAACATTTAAGTATCGTATATGTCCGCTTAAAATTCGAAATAGGTAAAATTTACGTCCTTTCAAATTTTAGATGAGCAAAATTTTTGAACTTGAACTGTTGATTCTAATATGAGTACATTTCACTCGTATACAAATATTTTCAATTTTCTGCGTTTAAGATGGAGAAATATAAACATACAGCTATCAACTTTTTGACGAATTTTCAAGTTAATCATATTTTTTTATTCTTTCATATTTCTTTACCAAATCTAACTATAGAAAGCTGGAATATAGTATTTAATCCTTTTTTTCAAATTCAAGGTTTTCAGCTATGGTTTCCATTTTCATGAAAATAAATTGCCAGTATCGTTCTTAGCTCTTTTCATTTATTTTCGTTTCAATTTTATCACTACCATTTTGAAAAAAAATTCATAATAAAATTTTACAAGTTTTCCTATCCTCTCAATTTTCATGTTAACTTTCATGTGGTAATTTCAATCGTTACACCGCCACTATAAAAAATATAACGAATATCGGTATCGGGCAAACCTAATGAGATTTTTCCAATGGCTATTTTTAGCCAAGTTTTCAATAAAAAGAGATAGCTTTTACAAAATCACCCTGATGTAGAATTTATTATTGTTTCAACTTTGGAGTCAAATTGAAGGGAGAAATTGAGGAATCACAGAAATTAGTACACATTTACTCCCGAGTCAAGCCGGAATTGACTCCAAAGTCTAAATAGAGTTACAGTCAAGTTTCCAGATGACTCTGGCTCCCAGTCTTTATACAAAACACATCATAAAATATAATGCGATCGGTGTTTGCATTGAATTGTAATATTTCAATCTTTATGAGCTCCCCCTCCTCCCACTTCAAGGTAAACGTTTTCTTTGATATACTTCACGTCATTACCATATCTCCAAAGTATGTTGATAAAGAACCTATATACTCACCTCCCAACATTTAATAGAGGGTGATCTAAGCCATCAATGGCTACATTAAAATTTCAAACCCCTTCATACCTCAATATTCATCAAAAAGATTTTTGCTATACACCATTGGGAAGAACGTGAAATTTTCTACAACATAGCAATTCAAAAACCATATAGTGCCGCTGAAAATTTTGAATAACGTGGACTTGAAGTTATAAAAATTGGCACTCTTCATGTTATTTAGAAGAAACTTCTCTACCGCAAAGGTTATAAAATTTTATTACCTCAGTCCTGTTTTTAGTCCATTCACACAGCAGGGGTCCTTTGTGTTGTGAAAGTACTATAGCCTGACGTAGATCGTGGGTTTTTTTTATTGTGCAGTAAGGCCATAATAAATGAATTAAGACCCAGGGGGTATACAGAGGAACAATAATTCTGGCATTTCACTTTTAGTAAATTTCAGTTTTAATATTATAGAGTGAAACTCCCATATCCTAGTACAAATATTAATCAAAAAGATGTTTATTATACACTATTAAAAAGAGCGTGAAATTTTGTATAAAGCAGCAATTTAAAAACCCTATGGTATCACTGGAAATTTCGAGTAACGAGGACTTGAAGTTATAAAACTTGGTCCAATTGGCGCTTCCCATGTTATTTAAATGCACGTTGCGAGAAAATAGCCCTTCTAACTGCTGTGGTGGCCGTGTTTGTAAACAATTAATCGAGGGTGGACGGATTTTTGGTCTGAGTGAGCTAACTAGTCTTTACAATGTATAACTTCGCCCTGCACACTCGATTGTCATCATACTCATGGCGAATGAGGAAGGAGTGTTGAGTTATATGGTAGCATCGCCTAAATGTCTTTACCGACTAGATGAATGCTCGAGACAATTGGATTAGAGTTGTAAGAACAAGAGAACGAAAATTATTAAAAAAGGCATTGAGCCCCCTGGTGTTTTATTAATATTTTCTTATCTTTTATTGTTCCCAAAAGGTGCAAAAAAGAACTTTGTTGTATAATGAAGTAAAAAAAGCTTATCAAGATTTCAGATATGCAGATATACAACGAAACAATATTGTATCTATTCATAGCTTATCTAATGACTATGAAAAGCAATAGGCAAACCTCTTAGAATAGAAGATGCTTAAATTAAATCTACAATGGATAAGGTATGCATAGCTCATTTCACTGATGAGAACACTTGAATTGATCTTCAGTAAAATGACCTATGTGAACCTTATCAAATTGTATTTGTAAACAAACAGCATAATGCTTAAATCGCGCCAGATATCTCTATTAACACCTTCATACTTCGTATTACAGCAATGTTTTACAATGCCCCATGGGTGTTTTGCGATGCCCTATAGAGATTGTTACACAAAAAAAATTAACACATACATTTTATCTAATTGATGTGTATCGCACAGAAGTCACAACACACACTACATTTAGAACTAAATGTCAACAAGTCTCCATTAGCCAATCTCAAAGCATCATTTTTCTAAGTAATCTGATTGGTCCTACATTTTGTTCTAATTTTATACTTATATGGCTTGTTACCTCCAAAAAGGTCAGTTCGATGTTGGACTGTGTACAGTACAGTTCTACGAAATAAATTAAGTGGGTTTACGTTTATATTAGGTGGTTTTCAAGTTGGGGGATATATTGGTAACTGGTTCCAATATATTTTGGTTATGTCTTGGTGGGTTTCCAGTGAGCTGGATCTTGGTAGGTTCTAAGTTAAGATTTGTTTGTTAGATGGGGGTGATTAGTCGCTAAGTTCTACTTAAATTTCATAAGTTTATTTTTACGTTTAATGTATAATATTGTAAATTATATATAAGTAGTGATGAGTGAGGTGTGGAGAGAGAGGCGTGAGGAGTGAGGTGTGAGGAGTGATGGGAATTGGGTGGTACGGGTCTGGGGGTTCCACTTCCTATTCCATAAATCTAATCCTAAGACTTGTTGTGTCGTGATACGCATTTTAATGGGAAACTGTACATTTGTAACTTCGTCGGTCCGTTGATCGCTCTTCGCAGGGTTCTCTGAACTTCGTGAGACGTTAGAGAGAGGTGAAGATTACACGAAGCCATTGGAGTGCGCTTCTCTACAGAAGGAGTCTCTTCATCGCTTATCCTTGTTGATAAGGAACTAACTCCTCGCCTTGGCTTACGAGCTGAAAAGAGAGCACAGGCAGGGCCATTCGAGGGCAGTTCTCAGTGGCGCTCAACCGTGAATCAGGTTTGGGAAAATTCGTGTTTGAAAGGATGTCTTCAAATCAAGCTATAATGAAAATATCATATAGCTAAAAATTCAAATTGACAAATAGTAAATTTATTATTTATTTTTGCGCCGCATCTTTAGGTAGTGTAACGACCACAGCAGTAAAAAATAAAATAAAATGAATCAGTATTGAGTATTGCCGGCTCAATAAAACTGACCTTCTCAGTTTGTTCATTCCGCGGATATCAACAAATTACAGACTAACATTGAGAATTCCATAAAACGAAGGACTGCAAGTCGATTCCAACTCCAAATGAGTTCAACTCAGACGTCGATTCTGAAGTCAAGTTAAAATCCGGAGTTAAGATTTTCAGATTCACTCCAGAGGTGAAGTAGAGTTGACGTCTGGTTTAAAGAAATGCTCAAAATCATGTAAGATCAAAGTTAAATTTCGATAATGACTACGAATTCAAAGTAGAATGGAAGTCGAGCTTCTAAATTAAATTTGGAATCAAAGTGGAGTCAGAGTTTAATTTAGAGAAAAATTCTAGCTTTAAATTTAAAGATTCGGAAATCGACACAGTATAAATATAGACTATTTAAATGAAGGGAAAAAATAATAAAATTTAAAGTAATAAAATTTTGATTAATTAATGGAGGATACAAAGTTCAACCTTATAAAATCAAATGAATAAAATAATCTAAAATTATATAAAAATAAACTAACTTTATAACAAATGGTAAAAAAAAACAATACTAAAAATCTTAAACTTACTAAACTTAAAAAAAAAAAATACAAATCATTCGGGTACAATCAGCGAAAAAATCTCTTTTCAAATTATTTAAAATTGATTTTTTCAAGTGCAAAGAAGTTGTAATGCAGTTGAAATGAATTTATCAGCCTTAAAATTCATTAAAGTAATTTTAAAAATAATTTCTTATTTAGAAATTGTAGTTTAACTCTTATCATGTTATCAACGAACAGAGATTTTTGCGCTGATTGTACCCGAATCGCTTAGACGCATGGTATATTTAAATGCCTCGACATTATGAGGACAAAAACATTTTGGATCAAAAGACCAAAAGAGCCTCAAGTGAGTTGAACGAAAGTTTTAGCCTTCCTCTTAATGCAAACCATGTATATTATGTAAAACTTCCTTCAACTAACTGGAAAAATTTAACAATGGTTCTTGAATTTTCAAGGGGATTTCTTTTCTGGATTTTATTTTTGAACCATTCCTTACTTTGGTATTTAAAGTTTCTGCTTCTGTGTTAGGTCATTTTCAATTCATTGTTTCTGTTTTGTTTTTACTCTTTCATAATAAACCTTCAACCCTCTCCGCCACTCCTTGATAGTTTCAACACATACTAAATTACTCATGCAAATTGTCGTCAAAATAATATCTAATCTTAAGTACGTCTTTTTGAAGAAATAGGTATTTTAATAATCTGTCTTGCCAATTCCATCATAATTCCTCACCTAATAACGATTTTTAAAATTAAGCGAACGAACGCGCGCTGCTTTTCAAATATACATAAGAGGAAAAGCGGTATTAATATTCGAAACTGGAGAATACAGTTTTACGAAATCTTTAGAAACGCAATTACGTAGCAATAATAGAATAAAACTCATTAATACTTCATAAACAAACCCCGAAGTATTTAAAGTTTAATTTAAATAGAACACCGACTCGTACTCAGCGAAAGTTGTTCGTTAGCTAATATTACATTTGAGGTAATTTATTCAGTATTTAAACGCCATTAAATTCTTTTTGAACTTTTTAACGTTGTACTTGTTTTCATAATGCTTAAACTAGCACGTTAATCGCGTCCGGCGAGGCTACGACGGAAAAGTTGAATACTTAAAAATGAAGCTATAATTTGCGGGCCCGAACCCTGAAATGAAATTAAAATATACCTGTTTATGTGTACGGGTTTGCGATAAAAAGGCCACGTTGGGCCGGCGTTACGATGTTATTAACGAACTTTCGGTGCAATGTTAAAAGTATCAGCTCAGCGGTATAGTGTTTTTTGAAATCCGGACATGGGAATAATGAAGCGTCGGTTAAGATTACCTGTTACAATGGTGGTATCTTACTTTATGGTTAAACAGAGTCTATATAACATTTACGATGAAGATTTTACGTTTAAGCCTGTTGCAGCCTACACGCGTAAAGTTCTCGTGCAGAAATTTCGCCGCTTCCGGTATTTCCGTCTTTTTCTTCATTTAAATAACGTGAAGAAAGGAAGTTTCTTTCGTTCAACCGTTAAGCTTCATCGTCATTAATAATAATAGCTCATTTATCATCGCACCGCCTCGCCGCTTAGGTTTCGAGATGATTTCCGCGATTACGAATTATTAGCGGAAAATTTGGCGCTCGAATATCGATTACGGTTCGCGTAGAAATTAAAATCAACCTACTTTCGCAAATGTTGCCATAATCTTGGGAAATTGTAGCGTTGGATTTTTCGAAAATGCTTATTCCGAGTTTATACCTAATTTATTCATCCATTGAAACATACTCTTCAGAATTTCAAAAACAATTACTCGACAACTGTAGGCATTTTTTATTCGATGTTATAAATTCCTCCGTCGCCTGTAACTGTCAGGTTCTACACGAAAGTGGAATACACGTTTAATTCGTTCATAATAATTTAATGCTCGCACGAATTGACAGAAATACCGCACGTCAATCACGTAAAGGGCTTCGTAGGAAGCGCAGATATTCGCGAAGCCAACGAAAGAAGGTCGAGTTTTCCCGCTCCCCCCGTGCGATAACAATAGAGTGGAAATTTTTACCCGTCGTTAATGAAACACACACACAACCACTTGAAGCCACGTTCGTGAACGACGAATGGATGAAATAATCTTCAACAGAGTTTTGATGCGTTGATATCTACACTTACTCGTAGTGCTGGAAATTAAGGGTTCAAAAATTCGAATCCATAATTAGGGAAATTTTTCAAGAATGAAAAACCAATCATTTGGAATACTTTGAGCCACTTTTGAAGGTTGATAATTAACCACACTGATGTATGTAATTTTTAAAAATTATTGTTGTTTAAAAGGTTCATTAACAGTTATAAGTATTACTTTTCATGCTCAACTGTTTTCAAACTTCTTAACCAACTTGTTAAATAACTAAAACTAAGGCTACGCTTTGCGTATTAAAATCGTCAAAAATTATCCATATTAATAATCCAGTTTCTGTAGTCAGTTTATGTCCAATGTTAGTTTTGAAAAGGTGATGTTACTTTGGGCCAAATCAGTATGCCAACATATCGAATGTTAATACGGGTACCACTGTGAAGATTTCTCAATTTCACATTCAAATATGATAGGACAATTGAATGAAAAGGATGCTCAAAATAATTATGCTTGTTACCAGCCTGAAAACTCTAAAAATCAAAATTACGAAAATTTAAAAAAATCCCTGAAAATGACCAAACAAAAAAATGTAAGCAGCCATGCCGCATTACTGGAGCTGAAGTTTTAATTAAGACATGTGTGATGAGACTCGGGTCGAATTAATTTAAGACTCAAAATACTTTCAATATAATAACTTTATTTTAAAAAACACACAAATGTACAGCGCACAAACTTTAACATTACGTGATACAATAGACCGCTAAGCAAATACTGAACCCCAGCCTTAAGGCGGCATCTGGTTATACAGTAAAATATTGAGTGAGCGTGTTTGTGGTAGTAATACACGTAAGGTTGTGTGCTTGTGTTGGTAAAATATCTGCATTGGTGTGTTTGTGGTAGTAAGATATTTGCATTAGTGTGCTTGTGGTAGTAGTTGGCGTGAGACTGTGTCTTTGTGTTAGTTTGTTGTTGTGAGATTGTGTTAGTGAGCCATCTGGTTATTTTAAAAGGGCATGGCGCCAGTCTGTCGGTTGAAGTAATCTGATGCAATATTTGAGGCGATTTTTCATTATACCACACATGTTCAAGTTTGCAGGTAATATCGCTAACCCCTACATGCTTACAGGCCATACCCAAGTTGAGTTCAAGATATGTAGTGCTTGTGCCTAAAATAATCACTTGAGTCCTTATTTTACAAATTTCAGCCACTTTAGGCTAGGGCACTATGAACACAGGTATCCTGGGCAACCATAATGTTCCACCTCACCGCAATGGCCAAGTTGTGCTCTCAACGGTAAGATAGCTGTACTAACGGACTTTTCAAAAACAATATGACGGTTCAGCATATGCGTCTTCATCTCAATTTATGACTATCCGCCATTTTGTATCCATTTCAACTGAAATTCCAAGGGTCATATTATAGAGTAGTTATAGTAACTGGTCCATATTCTAATTGGTCGCACATTACGAGCGTAAAGACCAATCATAAAGCTAGAATGTGATAAAATCTAAATAGTTTTATTTCTACCTTCCTAGATACTACGGTTCAGTTTTCAGTGAATTACTGACATTCGTTCGTGATTTGAATCGTCAGCTGATTCATGTTTTTATTTTACGAGTAAGTCGAGATAATTTACCACTTTCTAACTTGCTGGTTGGTTCTTACACGCGTGACGTACTGACATATGACCAATCAGAATATGAACCAGTTACCATAAGTACTCTATGGCCACCAAATAACTCTAAATATGAAATTTGATTTTTCTAGGTAGATTTAGTGAGAAGATATGGATTAATATTTCTTCCTACGATTTCCCCTCCAGAATTTGTTTTTCATTCTAATTCCTTTCAAAATCACTTAGCCGGCTGAAATTGAAATATGTTAGTCACTTGAGCTCACTCAATCTTGTGACACTGTGAGTGAAAATATGAACCCTTTGTTCACCCTCACTACATAATATCAAGGACAATTACATATACATAAGTTTGTAGTAAATGATCGCTCTTCATGAAGGAACGAAGGAGATACGTTGATATTTTGAATAAAAACGAATTTTCTTTTCAGAGATCAAACACGTTTTATTAAAAAATTTACATCTTTTAATTAATAAATTTGGCCGCTGATGTCCACTTCACCTTGCCCACATATCGATGACTTTATAAAAAATAAATAATAGGATCGATATACGTAACGATATACGTTTTGCAGTAGCACAGATGAACTAATCTCTCTCTACGTAAAACACAATATCGCCATCTACTCGATTACGTCCCATTCCAGCATATAGGAAAAACCCCTTACATTGAGACGTTAAAAATAACTATCGTTTTCAATTAAAAACTGAACTAAAAAGGCAAAAAATAAATGCAATTCAAAATTTGTTAAAAAATATTTAAAAAATGGTAGAAATAACCAGAATGTTCATACAACATACCGAGTGACCCATGAGTTCTACAAATCAAATAATTGATTTATTGTTAAAAATTTCGTTTCAACACTTATGTTTTGATAATCATATAATAAATGTTGGAAATATCCTCCGTCAATTGACCGATGAGCAGGGCCGCAGAGAGGAAAAGTGGGCCCGGGGCAAACACAAGAAGATAGGGCCTCTATGTTATTAAGGGGGTACTGGTCCCCGGGAAATGTTTTATGATTTTTAAAAAGCAATTTATCGGAGTTTTTGAATACTTTCAACTTTCATAAACAATAATGAACACTCCATTTTTTTGAGGAAAGCATTTATTTTATGTGAATGTTTTTAAGATATAATACAGCCATCGAGTTTTGAAAAATTGCAGCTTCACTTCACATCTAAAACATGAATAATAACAAAATCAATTCGGGCCCCATGTAAAATTCCGGGCCCGGGACAAAATGTCCCCTTCGTCCCCCCCTCTCTTTGGCCCTGCCGATGAGCGTTCAAGTCCTTAAATAGGTTAGTGAATACGTCATTCAACACTTATGTTAAGAAGAAATGCCATTGTAGCATCAACGCGGTGACTAAAAATGGCGAATCATAATTGCAAAATACTTCTTTGTTAGAAGAACACAAATAACCGAAACACAACTTTACTGTGCTATTGAGCGCAGTCTGATTAGTTCTTCGAACGAAAATACGACAAATAATAAACACGTTTTTATTGAAGTATACGAAAGTTCTTAATCAAAACTAAGTTTTACCTAATGAATTAAATCTTATACTGAACTCAATTAATCATGTACATACTTAAAGGTAACTAGTGAGAACACCTCCAGGCTCCAACTACTCTTGATCATTTTTTCGCGTATTTATTTGGTGTTTAGTTTTAGAGTTGCTGCATTCTTTCTTGATCATAAAGTATACTGTTGAAAAAATCGCGAGAATTTTCATCGAGCGAGTTGGATTTACCCTTCGATTTCAATTAATTACTTTCACGGCCAAATGTTTTTAAATGGTGCATCTTTCATATCACAGCTATATAGATAGCAGATGTATCCTTGAGGATCAACTCTATGGCAACGTTTTAGCTCTCGATTTCTTGCGTACGCTTCACCGAGGCAAAAAACTAAGTTCTTCAATCAACAACGACGTCCTTCACTATCTCATATCTCCGTTCTTCATTGAGAGTGTGCTACCTTCCAGAACATTTTTTGTAATTTATTTCATTCACGTGAAATGTCAATAAAAAATCGCTGTGTATTAAAAAGTTTATATTGCGTTGATGATATGGAGTGTGAAGAATTATAAAAGAGCTAACCGATTCTTCACGAATAGTTATTATTTTTAATTTTCGAGTAGCACAAATTTCGAGTCACTCGTGCAGAAATGATCTAGAAAGGAAATTTTATAGTTAAAATGGGGCTAGCCCCACTTACGAATTTTTCAATTCCCTACTATTATTTTTCCAGCTAAAGTCGCTAAGAAATTATATCAAAAAAAAATTTTTTAGTGGGTAATTTTTTAAATTTTACCGAAATGAAAATGCATTTTTTGAAAAAATTAAAACAACTTTTTTGTAGAAAATATTATGAAGCACAATTTCTTATAGTAATACTTTTTTCTTAGAGCTCATTGTCAGAGAAATAAAAACGAAAAAACATTTGTTTGGCTTCACTATCCTCCCAAGATGGAAGTTCAACTTCGCTTTCTCGGGACTTTTATACGTATAGGTTAAATGCAGAGAACAAATATACTGAAAATCTATTTCATCGACATTATTCCCATAAAATTTCTCAGTTTTCCTGGCTCGAAAGTGTTGAAAAAAAAAATACTATGATAACGGTCTGATCATTTCAACCTAACATAACGAATGAGCGCATTTACAGACCTTATAGAGTCATTTCTGTGTTGTTTCGTGTCCAATAGACCTTTCAAAGCTTTAAAATGTACGAGAGTTTGTTATCGATAGTACGTGTGGTTGGTTTTTTTTTTTTAGTACTTCATCGTATACGTAGTTATTTTTGTATAATATTTTGGGATTCGGGTAAACACGACTCGACGTACTCGGATATATGCGATTCTTTGTAATAGATTTCAGGTCAATATTTGTTTTGGAAAAAATACGAATCGAAATGAGAGAATAGTTGAAATGCATTCATAAATATTGCAACACTTTACCTCTTTGTATTGAACATAGAAAAAATATTTTCGCCTCCATATTCGTTTTTATTTGAAAAATCGAAATTTTTATTTATTTTTTTCACTTTATCAAAAAGAGATAAAATTAATCATTTACTGCTCTAGTTAATTTTTTAGAATAGCGACCGGAGAAAAAGCCCCGAATGAATCTTTTTTTCGTCTGCGATTCGACGAGGTAAAAAATAAAATATTTTCCCCCTTTTTGCGTTGCTACGCGGTTTAAAGAATCGCGCAAATGTAAATGAACATTGCTCGCTATCGTTTTCTTTGAAAATATCGACGAATGTAAATTTAATGGAAAAAGGCGTTAACAAATTTAAAGACGTATCTCGGCGCAGTGTTGATTTCGTCGGCCGGAATTGCCTTCTTTTTTGTCCGCTACCCCAGTTAAATTAGTTAGATAAACACGAATAGCGCAATAAACTAGCAATCTATCTACGTACAGAAATGTTCGCCTTCTAGGGTTTACAAGTAAACCGTTTCTGAATTTTTCTACAACGGTATTCAGTCGCGGTATTTCTACGCAATGTATTAATACGTATTGTAGGTGGTATTAGATGGGTACACGTGTATGGCGATGAATAGGGGATTTATCGTTTGTGAATACGTTTGTTTCACTCATTCATTTGGACGTTCTAATGGATGTTTATTCGAATTTAAAATATCCTATTCGTGAAATTTTAACGATCGATAAATTATACTTTGAGCAGCGCTGAAAAATAAACACAAATTAATATTTCAGCTGAAATGAACTCACTGGAATACTAATATCACTGAGCTCATAATTCACCATTGAAATATCACATTTTAACATGCTCGTAAGCGAAAAAATAAAACACTTGAGTCGGTATTTTGAAGTAGCACGATGTTATAATTGAATACGAATTAAATTTTTTAGCATATATTTTTCCTCAATTTTTAACATTTTATTGAATTTATTATGATGAAAATATCAAAAAAATATTCAGAGTAGATAGTGAAATTTTTATCACTCTTTTCACTTCTCGATGTCATAAAAAAAAAAGTCATAGACACCATTTGCTACTTCAGACTTCAATAATTTAATTTTTCATAGAATTTTCGTACCCTCATAGAGAATGGAATTTTCGTGTACATTTCATGCATAAATTATAGCAAATCCATTTGGATCTTCGATGCGAAAATGTTAAAGGGCTGTAACGTAACAAAAGTCTTAATTGCATAACTAGCTCGAGGCTTTAAAGCGTAACAGAGTTTTCGAGACTTAGACAATCATACCTAAATGCATTTCGAATATATTCTATCAATGATGGCAGAGTAATTTCAATGATTGCTTTTAAAAGTATTCTGCGAAAAATATTGTTTCACAGGATGAAACGTGAAGTTTATAATCGATACGCTACACGTCATATTAGACATTAGTCATCGAGGAAATATTGGGGATATTTTAACGCGCTCATAAAGGTCATTTGGTGAAATCGTGGTGACTGTGATATGTAATTTAAATGTTATTAATAATAATTTTAAATCTACGTGAAACGAAGATTACTACAAGAAAACGTGTTTTTTTAGTATCAAGACAATGCTTCGGCTGTTATCACTTACCGCGTTTGTTTACTTTTTTAGCATTTTCTGGCCCAATATTTCTCGAAAATTATAGTGAAATGTTGATATGTTGATCTAGGAACTGTTTTTTGAGTATGACGTTTGCGATATTCAAGAATAAGTACTTTGTCACTTATTTATTCTCATCCAAAGATGGCTCTCTCTATATGTTCTTTTAGAATAAATTATATTTTGGAATACATTAGGAGCCTACATACAAGATTTCATTAAAAAAGTACAGTATAGAATTGAAAAAATATTTTTTCTATCTCCAGTAACTGGTATCAAGCCTATTAAATCTAACCCACATAAGCATCGTTACCTGGAAAAATTCTCAACAAAAATTTTTCTTTATAATTGTGTTGAAAGTAGCTTCATCGACAATATACTAAAGTCATCATTCGTATTAGGTAGTGAGCACACTCCACAAGGAGAGTTAAAACTCTATAAAAAATATTGTTTTTTTTTTCGCTATATTTCTTTGTAGTTTGATCTTAGGACAAAAATAGCTTAATGAAATTTTATTTTACACTAAATTTCCTACAACTTTTATACGAAAATTTTCTTGCTACGACCCATTGTTGGAAAGCTGCAGGTGTTCGATATTTGGTATTTTCGAAACTTAAAAAATAATCATAAAAAAGATTAATTTTTTCTCAATTTTGAACAAAGAAAGTTTCAATCATTTTTTTGGAAAAATACTTCCCAAAGACCAAAAAAACACTAATTTATAGCTCATTTTTCAAAATTAAATATGATTTTTGCAACACAATGGGAACTCGAATATTTGAACTAAATGGTAATTAACTAGTTGAAAAAACTGAAAATTCCAAATATCGCGAGTTGTTTTTTAATGAGCTGAAATAAACAACCTACGAGAAAATTTATCATGTATCATGATAGAAGTACCAAAACCAAAATATTTGTCCTAAAAAATAAAATTTTGTAATACTTAAAAAAAAAAAATTCTCAGTAGATATATGTGTAATTTGTTAACCCTAGAACACCACACATGCAACAATTGTCACGCAACTGGTTTCCATGTTCCTATACGTCCTCGGATAGCGGAAGAAGCGAGGCGCACCCCCTGTTATGTGGTCTACAAATTTCTTATCGAACATTTTGCATATTTTCGATTCTATGGGGGCAGCAAATAAAATTTTATAATTAGTTTCACCTCCTATAAATTTTATACTTTTTATTGCTTGATTAATGTCCTTAATTTTTTGAAGAGGCATTGAATGTCGTCGTGATATCTTCTGGCCTGGAATGAATTTATCCGACAAGTTTTTACTTTTTTGCAATTTTTTTAACAGCATCATTAATTGATAAAGGTTTTAAAATAAAATAATTTAGTGAAGATGTATGATGTTGAAGGGTTACGGAAAGTATAAAAAATATGATGCAAAGTGGTTCAAATACTTAATAGAGCGGAATTCAAATAATCGCAAGGTTTGAATAATTGAGCAAAAAATCTTGATTTCATATAACTGAACGTTCAAATAATCGAGATCATACTCAGGCCTGAACAAAGGGGGAGTGGGTTTTCCCAGCCTAGAATTTTTTTTCAGAGGCCACTGAGGGTCCGCGACTTGACACATTGGCGTAAAAAATTTGCCTTTACCTCCACGACCTTTTTTTTTGTTGCTCTTATGACTTTTCCTCCTGTCCTGAGCCCGGATTTTCTCTGCACGGCGCTGGTCCCACTACATCATATTATGATCTTTACCAGAAAAAAAGTTATATACAAAAGTATTGTACTTTCAATTTCCTACAAAAAAGACCCAATCTATTTTATGCATAAGATACATAAGAGGTTGAGAAAACAATTATCCTTTAAGAAGTAAGGATTTTTTTTAGCTGAGTTTTCAACTTGAAAACGATAGCTATTACAGTCTACCAGATTTGGGAGGGTGAGGTCTTTAAATCTTTGCGCTTCAGACCATTTGTAATCATCTGGCAAATGCCCAATACATATTTTTTTAAGCCACGCGCAGTGCAGGGGGATATTCATGAACTTCACTCAAAACTTGATGAGAGATTTCTCTTAAAAATCTAACAAAATGTTTTTTTTTTGTTTTTTCGAAAAAATTCAAAATGGCGGATCACTCAAATTTTGAGGGAGTCTGGAGAAAGGGTAAATGGCTCAAATTTCACGTTTTTGATCTCATACGAAAAAGTGAGTTACGGGCACCATCATACTCAAACTTCAGCATGCTAAGTGCATTTTGAGGAGAGTTAGAGCAAAAAACGTCTTTTTGAGGAAATTTTGAATCATGAAATTTCTGGAATCTTCGATATCTCCTCACCAATCAAGTTAGGAAGGTCAAACATTGTGTGTGGTGTTAGTTTGTGATCAAAATATGACGACTTCAATTTGAGTCAAAATAAATACAAAATGGCGGATTACCAAAAATTTAAGTTGAGCTTAAGGAGCCTCAAATATTTAAAAATGTAATTAATATGAACTCATATGATTATTGGAAATGAGAAGTATACAATATCCCTAATTCACTTCCATACATGATGTTAGAGAGGAGAAGGAGCGGTTATTGATCTTAAAATGTGGTGGGGGCACAAGAGGAGTCGAAAATTGTTTATTGCGGTGCCATATGATAAAATGAGCTCAAATGAGCAACTTATTCTGATTTTAGCTTCTCAAGTGAATGTGGATGGGAGTTAGAGCAAAAAACAGTTTTTGAAGGATAAATTGGAGTGGGAAATTCCATCAATCGTGCATATCTCGTCACCAAATCGGCGTAGAAAAATCAAACTTCGTGCGTTGAATTAGTTGATGACTAAAATATGACCTCTTCAACATGGGTCAAAATGCATCCAAAATGGCAGTTCTTAACAATTTCATGATAATTTGAGGAGCCTCAAATAGTTATAATTTGAGAACAATGTGTTCATAATGATTATTTCATGGCAAGAAATACTACGTTTGTTCCAAATTCAACTTCTTAAATGGTTTTGGAAGGGATAGGGTAGGGGTTTTCAGACTTGGTATTGGTGTGACCTGTAGGGCTGTAGCTACCTTGTAAACATGAAGGGTTCAGGAACGTTATTACCAAACCAGAGCAAGTCCCAGTTAAAAACTCAGCATCAGTGATGCTGCATGGCTGCTTACATTTTTTTATTAGCGTTGAAATTTTAATGTGTTATTATGTTTTTGTTGGAAGTACCTACATCAAAATTAGAGCCACAACGACTATTTAAAGGAGAGCTAAAGGCTTCCAAATTGTTACATTTCCAAAAAATCGTTCCATCGGTCACATAAAAAGGGATATAAGAACCACAAAACAATATTCAAACGGTACAGTTTGAGATATCGAATTTTTCTAATAGGGATCATGAGGTCAAAGACTCAAACCAATAATCTCCAACTTCACAGGAGTCAAACTACGGATGTATTTCGTTGCCCATATCTATTAAGATGCAGGATTACCTCTGAATATCTACTTCCGTCCATATAATCCGGCCCCACTTCTAGTCGCTCTTATACTTACCTAGCAAATGAATTACCTATGTCATAATTTCCAATTCACATTATTCTTAATTCAGTCAGTTCAAGAATGACACTTCGGTCAAAAATTTCTGATCCTTTCCAAAGAAATGGTAATTTATACGAATAATAAAATAAATTTCGTTTATCGATTTTCATACACATATACACGAACATTTTTGAAATTTTATAACTCCATATTGCAACAAATTCCATAAATTCTTCCTTATTGTTACGAATATGATTCGCTAGAGAATTTTCATTTCGAAGCGAGGTAGCGAATATTTCGCGATAAAAATCACCCTCATACGAACCATATGAGTATAGATATCCTTCGGAAGCTTTCCAGTATCAAAGCTTCGTCGTAATAAGTACATCAAATGTCATCGTGTATGCGTTAGATACCTATAGAGAGAGACTTTTAGGGAATTATTTCGAGGCTGAAATCTACAACGAATTACTCTACGTACCAACGATCGACTGGGGACGAATCGTATACGCTATAACATAAATAACGTAGGTATTTCCAGCAACCACTAGGATTGTATGAAATTCCAAAAGCGATGATTAATATAAGAAGCCAAAGCAAATAGATAAAGAGAATCACAATGGCGCACGAAATTTTTTTACAAAGAATGCGAGACGCCTATATTTTAAATTACTCGAGTACTTTTTTCATCGACGTTTTAATTAGTCGAAACTTGTAGGTATTTAGCTATAGGTAGTCGGGAGAAAAATCTGCCAAGAGAATTCATAATGGAATAATGTTAATTGGAAAGTTACTGGAAAAAAATTCTTTTCGACTTTTCCCACCGAAATTAAAAATTCATCTGCAACTATGTAAATACCGAGTTTAATTAAAGCTCGAAGCTCATTTAATTTGAAGCGCTTAAGTGAAAAGTAATGTTAACGTACCTTGGTCTTTGCAGGGTCCGCAGTAGTTCCGCTTCGCAGCAACCCGAACGAATATACGTTCTCAGGCGTCTGAAATAAATGAAATTTCAACCTTAATTCTCTTCAACACTGAGTAAATAAGTGAGCGAATTTTTCATACCCGGATTAGCGAAAAGTGAATTTAAATAGTTTATTAATATCCACCTTGTCGGAACGAAATTCACCATACTCTGAGGCTTTTTTTTGTTCTTCAAATTCTTTAACTAATCGATTAGAAAAGATGATGTTATAAAATCCCCTCATCGTAGAAAATATGCTCGTTAAAACATATCCTGACTTCAAGCTGTTTTTTTTTCTTAACGCAAAGCCACTCGTTATTTGATCATTAGATAGAATGTCGTAAAGGATATATTCATGAAAATGTTAAATTAAACTTCAAGTAAACGAGAAATCTAAGTAGTTGACGAAGAAAAAGTATACAACTTATACCGCAAGCTTTTTTCACAGAAAAAAAAAAAATACAAAAAAAATACAAAAAAATCCTTTTCTAAGATACGCTCGTTGGAAGCGATTCCTAATACCACATTTGTTGACAAATTGTATCCTTCGCATATAACGTTTCACCTACAGCTAAAAAATCATCGGTGTACCTTAAACACAAGTCTTTACTCGGTAGAAACTTATTCGCTTGACGTTTTCATTTTCTCGTCGTATTACCAATTTTTTTTTCGGAGCAAAAAGCAGCCACCAACTGGAGATGGTTTCTTCTTTAAAAATATTTTATAAAATATTCATATAGTTTCGTTCACTCTTCTATGCTGGCGCTTGATGGAATAAACTAGTCAATTCAATGAACTCTTTCATTGTCATAAATGATAAAAATTATTCAATTGGGAATAGTAATTTCACGTACATCAAAAATCTTGCCAATTGGTGAGAAATAATTTCTTATGATTTTATGCTCAATAACAATATCATTCCGAATCGGAGAATTCCAGTTCGGATCTTAAATGGGGCGCTACTGACGAGAGAGCGGTTAGATATGCAAGTTGCTATTCTGCTGGAATGGTTGCCTATATTGAAGCACCTCAGGCGCTTACCCTCACGTCGTATAAATTTCATCTGATACAGGCCTAGTTTTTTCGTGGCAATGTTGCCAATATGAAAAATTAATGGTTATGAGAAAACATAAATTTCACAATTTTGAAAAAATAAGGTGGGCACTGGATAGAAGTTGATTAATAAGTAAAAACTGTTATATGCACAAATTGCCTAACTTGAGATTTGAAGGGGCATTTATCCAAAAAATCATTAAAAAAAATTTGTTCAAGAAATCTTATTCTCTACTCTTCGTGATGAACGAAAATGGTGCTTTGCAAAAATCATGTATCTTAAGAAATGAAGGCGTTGTGTGGATTACTACTTTCTTTGGGTATTACAGAAGAACATACAAAAAAAAAAATTGATGAAGTAAATACTCGCAACATATTTATTCAAAAAGTTCGTTCTCACATGTCATCATAAATTGATCGAAATTTGAAAAACATATTTTGTGATTTTTCTATGTCGATCGGATAGCACTCATATCATCATCTACCGTTAAACGTGGAGGGATGATGAAAAATTCATCCTTAGTCCTTATCTATTTTCACGTTTTAAATGAATGTAAAAGTGCGGGGAATAATTTCGATGGGTAGGTACCCTGAAGCAGGTATTACCGATTAAAAATTCTAGAAAATTGATAAACAATTAAAAAAAGTAAAAATAATGAAATAAGGATTCATTTATTTTCAAAAATTTTCAATATATACTTATTCCCCTAATGATATAAACACGCTGCACCTTCAATTCTCAAGGTACATGATTTTTGTAAAGCAGCATTTTTGTTGATCTCAAAGAGTTGAATAAGATTCCTTGAACAATTTTTTTTTTGATAATTTTTTGGATAACTGCCCCTTCAAATCTCAAGTTAGGCAATTTGTGCATATAACAGTTTTTACTTATTTCATCAACCTCTATCCATTGTCCACCAAATTTTTTCAAAATCGTAAATTTTTTGTTTTTCCATAACCTAATTTTTCAAATTGGCAACACTGCTACAAAAAACCAAGGCCCGTATCAGATGAAATTTATACGGCGTGTAGGTAGGTGCCTGATGTACTTCCACATAGGCAACCATTCAAGCAGATCGCCTACTTACATATCTGACCGGTCCCTCGTGAGATCAAGAAAGCAATAGTTTTTGGGATAATGGTATAAAACGTACACAGAAACCGAATAAAATTTAATATTAAACGAATATATAAATGAAGAATAAGCTTTTGTACAACAGTACTGACCAGTGTATTCCCGCAGCATGTTTCCTTCCCCCTCGTTATCGCTTTACTAAACACACCATCACAAATAAAAACCGGTACGAGTATAAGAAAATGGCGTGGTTACGCGTTGAAGATTAATAAATAATATTCATTCCTCTTTAATTCTCAAATTCAGACAAAGAAAGGTGAAAAGAAACTCTCGTGAGAAGCTTTGCTCTCGCCGTTTCGAAATTTTAGTACGAAATAAACGAAAAAAGCTTTAAAGATGGAAACACAACGGTACAACGCCATCAAGCATCAAGTAGTTTGAAAGCGCGAGGTTTTAAGGGGATTTTTATTTCTTCTGTCTCCGCTTCTTCGTTGTACCGCAAACGAGTTGAAATTTAACACGAAATTAAATTCTAAAACAAATGCTGCGAGACATATTTTTCATCAAGGAAACGCGGAATCGCGTCCTGTTTCGACATCAAAAACGTATTCGCGTATGTTTTCCTTTCTCGCACTGTTTTATGAATTAAAAATATCTATTTCAAAGGGTTTTAAATGTAGTAATACAGTAAAATATTTATTTCAGGCGATATAAATGAATAAATATCTCGAATATTTACTCATCAGTGATGAGACGAGCAAAATGGCTCAAACATTTTCATCTCTAATTCTCTACCCTCCAACTGTGGAAGATACCCAGACCCTCTTATGGTTGAATTCATAATTTTGTACATGTATAACATTTTCGAACACTTTACAAGACGTAGGTTTAGATAATATAGTTCACAAAATATCATAAATGGTTATACATCATACTGCATTTAAACCTGTAGCGGGGTGAGGGTGGGGGTTGATAAAAAAATTCTGAAGTAAGCTTAGATTTTATTTCATCTTTGCTTTATATCTGTACTCATCGACTAGAGACACGCTCTTACACGAAAGCTGAAGTTTAAATAACAAAAAATGATATTATTAAAATTAAATAAAAAATAAAAATTAAAAAAATTAAAAAAAAGTAAGCAACCATACCGCATTACTAAAGCTAAGTTTTTCATTTGGATTTGCTCAGATTTCTAGATAACACTTTGCTGACCTTTTCACGCCAGAAAAGTTGAACTTATAATCTATTATAATATTTCTTGGTCGCAATAATCATTTGAGCTCATATTTCTTAAATTTCAGTAATTTCAGGCTCTTCGAGCCTTCTTCAAAATTTGACAATTCGCCATTTTGCATTATGGACGATTCATGAAATTTGCAATTATGATTTTCACTCTAAAACCCATTTTTCGCTCTTAGAAGTCTAAAATAGAAATAGTTTTGTACCCTGGGCTCACTTTTTAGCATGACACCAAAATCAAGAATTTTAAATCTTTCGTTCATCCTAAACACATTTCGAGATCTATAATCTACCTCCCCTCCAACATCATTTGTGAAGGTGAATTTGAAACATAGTATACTTCTTACTCCTGATAATTATGCGAATCCATAAGAATCACATTTATAGTTATTTGAGGTTCCTCGAGCTCTTCTACATACAGCAAATCCTTCAAGTACTCGTATTTAGCAAATTCTTCGAAAAAATATTACAAAGCAAATATGTTAATTCGGAAACCAGCACAAAGAATGGACCACCCCACCGACCTCCTCGAGGCGGTTTTGGAGGATGGCAAGTCATTCGAACAAGTATGCCCAATTAAAAATTTTGGCGTGCCTCCATTTTAGTTTCATGTTGATCCAAATTCAAGAGATTATAATAATTATTCAGGTCTCAAACTATGGGTAATTCTCTGAAAATGTCCATATTTCGATGTCTTTATTTTTCTGAAAAAAAAAGTTGATATTGGGAATTTTTGATTGGGATAGTGAGTATATGTGTCCTTGATGTCATTTATGCCATTTGGCTCAAGTCATGTCCCCCTGGAGGGTAGGGGGACTTTTTGAAATTTTATTACCCAAAACCTAAGAACTTCTTAGGCCGTGGCTGTTGATTCTCGATTTTGTGGCTTATTGTAACTCAGAACGTAAGACGTCCTAGGAACTTGAAACAAAAGGGATATCGAAGATTAGTAAGTACATATAATATTCACCTATTCAATATTCTCTTAAACTGACTGTTAGGAGCTCCTTAGTAAATTTTTGGCGAATTCTCTCAGGTCGTGGCTGGTTGGTTTTAATCTTGAGCCGTGGCGAAGTGTCTTTTTATGACCATGGCCTAAGAACTAGTGTCTTTTTTCGAGAGACAGCCATTAACACCTAAATTAATAACATCTTTGTTAGTGTATCCCCATTAAAATTGATTTAGAATGGCAAAAAGACACTAATTCCTAGGCCGTGGTCGTAAAAAAAAACACTTCGCCACGGCCTAAGATGAAAACCAACCAGCCACGGCCTAAGAGAATTCGCCAAAAATTTATTAAGGAGCTTCTAACAGTTAATTTAAGAGAATATTGAATAGGTGAATATTATATGTACTTACTAATCTTCGATATCCCTTTTGTTCCAGGTTCCTAGGACATTTGATGGCTGAGTTAGAATAAGCCACGGCCTAATACCACAAAAACCGGGAATCAACAATTTTTACGAATTTTGCTTTCCGACTGTGATAAATAAATGACATTTCACATTTCGAATGCTGGCAGTGTATTCTCATGATGTCAAGGAAGCATTGTAACCGCAAAGAAAAACGAATTATAAAATCATTGCCGCAGGAGAAGCAAACAAAAAACGCCACGGCCTAGGAGTGTATAAACCATTTACAGGTCTTTGAACCTTCCTGGAGGTCAAGCAGGGAAACTTTGGACATCATTTTGAGCGTTAACATACACACTCAACTATCCTGAGCAACTTTGCTAAGTTTTTCCTCAAAAAAATATTAATTTAATATCATTTATGTGACATTGAAAATTCAAAACGTGACCATTTACATGCCACGGCCTAAGAACTTTTGACCTTTGGGTTGAAAAAAACCCCATTTAGGGGGGGTGGAGGACAATTTCAATCGATGGGAAAGTTAGAGGAGATACTCATATAAATATAGAAAAAAAAAAAAATTCAATTGTAGCGTAATTCTTCAAAAAAAACATCGATTACAGAAATATGGACATTTTCAGAGAATTACCCCTATGCAAATATTAAAAAATCATTTTCATTTTTTCCTTTCTATGGTGAATAAGAGGGTGAAATCCATATTAGAATGTTTGTTTTTATCTCATCAATACTAGAGATATTTCATTGAAACGTTACTAAATTCACGGAAAACATTATATGTACTTGAAATTTTTTCAGATATTATGTAGGATTTCAAAGTGATTTAACAACAGGCATAGCTGCTTCATGCAAATCCAATTGTTAGGCTTTTTTTCATAACTGCGAATTTAGTATTGTGCCGAAATTATTTTAATTAAGGAAAGAGGAGGATGGAAGAATTAATGTTAAATTATTACGAAACTTGTTTATTACAGCAAAATGAATGAACATTATAACATTATGAGTAATCCGAACCAAAAGAGATGAATTTAAACTCAATAAAACTCGAAAAGCTGATGAAACAACAAGAAGCGATAGAAAATCTACATTTACCCCAAATCCGAGTAAAGTAGAAGAAATAAAACAATGAACTAAAAAAAAAGAACATTCGAGCACATGCGTGTTAAATACAGAATATGAAATCAGTAAGATAACACGTTCATCATAAATGATGAGGGTAAATTGAAAATATCAGATCAGCGAATCAAAGTTGCTTTAATGAAGACGTGCTACTTGTAGTTCACGTTGAGTAAACAATAATGGCTTTAAATTCTCGTATAAAGGCAATTAGGGAGGTACGTGGGTTACTCGTCATTAATTTTCATAACTTATCTTTTAAACCCTGTTTCATCTTGGCTTTCTGGCAAAGCTCAACGTTACGTAAACCGAAAACTTTTATTATTAAATTCTTTCCCTTTTTTAAATCGCCGCGAATAAATTCATTAATTGCGTACGTCACGTATACCTTACTCCGTTTCGTCTATAGGCATAAATTTCATAACATCGCCAACTCGGATATTATAAGGTTATAACGTCTACAGAATTGTAGACTAAATAATGAGTACAATTTCGCAATATTCTGAAAAGTTATTTACGCACATAGACTGAATAATAGGGGCGCGAAGCGTCTTCGAAATGATGATGAATTAGATTCTATCAAAGTTGGCAACTTATACGAGCGTTCTCGTTGCGAGACCATTTTCAACTACACAATCGGCCGGATCGGAATCCGAACGCGTGTATAATTTCGTCGACTGCAAAATGAAACCTGATGGAATAAAGAAGTTTTTTAATTTTCAAAAACAACCTAAAAATATGGCTGTTCATTTGAGAACTTGAATGCTGCGTCAAAGTTTTTACCCTCGCTGGTTTGTCGATGCAAATTGAAAATAAAACTTTTAAATTTTTGTATGTTTATTTTACATAGAAAAACGTTTATACAGCCGGATAAGATGGTATCTTCTACAACGGATGGCGAAAGAAAAACTTATGGAAATGAAGTCGGATGATTAGTTATGGCCTTATGGTTACGACGTCCCTTTCGATACTATCAATCATCGGGTTCTATAAAAGTCAACATAACCTTTGGAAATGCGCAACGTGTTGGAAAATACAAACCGACCGAGCTGATTAGCGTTTATCTAATTTCAACAAATGATCAATAAAACTGGACGGTTTTAATTGATCACAACGCGACCGCTCGAAGTACGCCTCTCAACTGAGGTTACTCTTTACTCGTAATACAGTACTCGAAGATCATCGTAACCATTTAGCTTCGGTACGCGTGCTAATGTAACTCGGACAACGTAAATAATTTTGCGGAAAACTTTATAAGTGACTCAACGCAAGTTGGTTAAGTGAAGAAACCATCGATGTGAACCCTTTTGTTATTTCTAGACCGGTATTTTTGCGAAATTAAATTGACTAACGGTAAACTCGGTCGTGCTTTTCGGGTAAAAACTTATAAGTAAACTATCGCGTTTTACTGTCTACTCTACAGTCTGGACTTGCCGTCAAATAACTATATCAATTTACCAAAGTTTGAAATAACTTGAACTTTAATGCAATCGTGTACTCTGAGTACAAAATAGGCATTTCTTCACGTATATTATACAGGCAGTTTTAATTCAGTTCAAAGAGCCGTACTGCAAGCTGATGCAGCTCAATATGACCTCCCTCAAGCCATAATTAAAGCTACTTATGTGACACTTATGTATGACAATTTGCCTATATTATTGCTGAAGGGGCAAGGATGATCAGTTTTGAAAACTTTAGTTTCTGGTGTTCCATTTCGGGCGTGCCACCTGCAAATGGCAGATAGGTCAACTCAAGTCATATAGATGTATCATGATTTGCCTGCCAAAAATCAGAAGGGGCCGAGATATGTCAGTTTAAAAAAAAATTCGCTCATAGTGATAATGAAATTGAAAAATTAATATCTCACGAACTATAAACGATAAAACGTTGCGGCTTGTTTTAGCATGATGAAGTTCCTCTGGCGTAAAAATTCTGGGGGTAGGGCTGCTAGACGACAATATATGAAGAAATTAGTATCGAAAAACACGCGGAAAAAAGAGTAAATTTTTTCATTTTTTATAAATAACTTTTGAAATTGCCCCATTAACACCACTCTTTAAAAATTTCTTACTGATGAGAAATATGCCCCCTACAACATGTGGTAGGTGAGTATCCCCAAGATAGTTTATTTTACGAATTACGAATGATAAGAAAATGCGGTTAGTTTCAACTTGTGAAGCATGCAGTGAGGTTTCTGTGATGTAAAAATGGTGGGGTTAGGGGAGTTAGAAGAAGAGATATGAGGGAATTAGTACAGAAAAAAATATGAAAAATAATGTGATTTTTTTATCTTTTGAACATGACTTTTGCAATTGCTCTATCAACGCCCCTCTTTAATAATTTCTTGGTGATGAGAAATGTGTCCTCTACAAAATGTGGTAAGTGAGTAGTACTCGTACTTAGTACTTACCTCTTACACTATATTAATTAATTAATTATTAGCAAATAAATGATACTAAATAAAATGGAAAAACAGGTAAAATAGGGTATTTTAGCACATAGTTTAGATATTTTTAAAACCACTGGATAGTGGGAAAATTGGCATTTTGTTTTTTTTTTCGAAGTTGAAAGACAAAACATGATGCTTAAACGCAAAAAACAATTAAATAGGTTTAACATAATTTTTTCTGATTTTTTGAAAAAATTTTGCTTATTTGCAAACTTTGACCAACCTAGAGGGCTGACATTTTTTCACATTCTATTGGGATCATTTTGCAACAATTGAACTAGGTGCATGCTCAATTTTCGAAAAAAGTGAAAATTGACCCACCCTAGTGAGTACTCCCTAAATAGTATTGACAATGAGGAGAAAAATCCGAAAAAATCGAAGTTTTTTCCATTTTTTTTTTTTTTTCAAAAAATTCATTTTGAAAATTTTTATTACACGAACTACAAGTGATAAGAAAACGCCGTTTCAACTCCTAAAACATGCAGGGAAGTTTCTCGGGTAAGAAAATGAGGGGGGGTTAGAAGGGTTAGATAAGGAGATATGAGAAAATTAGTATAGAAAAAGATAATTGAAAAAAAGTAATTTTTTTAGTTTTTTCAAAATTACTTTAAAATCACCTAATCAAGACTCCTCTTTGAATGTTTTTTATTATTTAGACATTTGTTTTCTTCAAGATGTGATAAGCGGAAGATCACAGCGTAGCTTGGATTGAGAAATGCAAAATTCAGTAAACCGTTTGTAAAATGAAAGTTTTGGACCCACACATTTGAAAAAAATTTTCCTGAATTTTTCGGTAAGCCTATAAAGTTGATTTTCTCACATTTAGTGACATTTTTCTGGAATCATTATCAGTTTTAGCCATTTTTCAACATGGCTTACCCGAATGAAAAAATCTGAAAAAATTTCACATGGTTTGGGGATCAAGGTACATCTGAAAATATCGATTTTATAATTATGGTAAAGCGTTATCATGGGAAAAAAATTAAATAAAATTAAAAAAAACGGTCTTTAGTGAGGGGAAAATCATTTTTGGAAGATTGCTAATTTTTTACCTAATGGAACAGTATAGCATACTGAATTTTCAATAAAATCAATCAACTACCGCGTGAAAAAAAAAATTCGAATTAGGATTTCAATTAAAAATTAATTTCTCAAAAACAAGGGGGCGGGCGGTCCGAAACATTGGCCATGGAAGTTTCTGAAAGATACCTACCTACCACCCAAGTTTCGAAATTGGGCTCCGAGCCAGATTCGCCATTCTTATCCTCCTATGCCCTTTCCATTTCAAAATCTATACTTACTGGAATAAAATTTAAAAAAAAATAACAATAACAGGACACAGCATTAACAATTACATTCATACTTTTCTGAAAAATTAAGTATTTAGAATAATGGAAAAAAAGAACAACCAATTTTTTTATGACGTTCATTTGTTTTTCTATTATTCCTCGCTGTATAAATTCCTCTCTTCATTCACCCCTATATTGCATTTTTTACATTTTACACACAAACAGCACTCGCCTATCTCAAAATAAAAATTTTCAAAAATTTTTATTCAATATTTTTTCTCACTCAAAATTGTTATACTTACTCGTAATGTCATCTACTAAAGATGTTCAGCGAGATTGCTTGAACCATAATCAATTTTTAAAATGTTAAGATAATAAAGTATTGAAAATATGAAAAATCTATTTTACTTTTTCTTTCGTTTTTTTATTGTTACAGTATTTTCATTTCCTCTCCACATCCACTGCTATCAATTTTTGGTCAGTAATAGCACATTACATGCTGTAGATTTTGTTGTGAACAGTCTATTCACATTTACCCGAAATGATGAAACGATGATCAGTGACAAGGTAAAAAATTATTTTTCAAACTTTTACACCTTGGTCCCTTCATCGAGTAGGATAGGCAAACCTTCATGTATAAACGTCACATGTGCAGCTTTATATGTAGTATCAAAGAGGTCATATTAAGGTGAAACACCCCGTATTGGTATCATACAATTCGAGTAATTTCGTAAAGTTGCTGCGAGTACATGTTGCATCTTGTAAGCTAAAAATCCATTTAATAAATTGAAATTCTGAAGAATAAAAGCGATCAAAACTAGCGAAGCGTTAAGTGCAAGCCACGGTGTTATTTTTCTCTACAATCGATACGGTTGATAGATAAAAAAATATAAAAAACGGGAATATCAATAGCTCATTTCACTTGTATTGAAAATACTCAAAAATTAATCGCTTATTTTCATTAATTACGAAAAACTGAATAAAAAAAAAAAACAAACTAACGACGAGCGTTTAGAATAAACAAGGTGGAGCTAGCGAAGATCAACAGTTTTTCGAAATATCACGCGATGGCTGACGAACAGATGATGGCATTTCGAAAATTACATTATAACAATACGTCAACTACGCCGTCACAAATGTGGCGAACGAGGGTTAAATTATTTCGGGACTATAATTGATTTAACACCGTTACCATTTAGGGGCGCTTTATTCTGGCATACTTTCCGAATAAATTCGCGACACCGATAGTTAGGTAAAAACGAGATGGAAAAAAAATTAAATTGTCCAGTATAAACTCGGAGAAAAATTAAAACTCGATGAAAAAAAATTTTCGCTGCGATGCAAATGAGAACAGCATTCGAGAGCGAAGTAATCTCGCCAAAACCTTTTAACTTAAATTAATTACCTCATTTTCAATTACCTGCGGTGAGGGAAAGTTCTCAGGTTCTATTTTAATCTGGCAAGTGTTTCCGGCCTCATCTTGTTCTTCCAAATTTATCCGCCTTCTTTCTTCGTCTCTGCCGCCGACGAAGATACAAGGACAAGGTAAACAGCCATTACTATAACGACCGCGAGCTCTTCCATCCTGCGACAAAAAGTTTTCGTCCTTTTTTTAATTACTTTAATCTTTCGACAAACTTCAATCTGCTGCTTCATTGTTTTTACACCAAGTCCGCCGTATGGTACTCTATCATCGGATTTAGTCGGTCGCATAAATAAGACGTATTGCTTATTAAACGAGAGCGCGATGAGGGTGAAGCGCTGCAGCAGATTTACGAGGCGATGAAATTTCCTATTTGGTGTATAATTGGGGAAAACTTGACACGTTGTTTCGTCAACTCCTCTAAGGTGCTTAGTACACAAAAAAAGTTTTGAAGCAAGGATTGAATGATTGAATGTAATTTTGGAATCAGTGCTGCCGAACTTATTTCATTTAATACATGGAAAGAAACCTTACGTTTCTAAATAAATTAATAACCTTAACTTCCATTTCACACAAATAATCAAATAGTTCGATTTGAAATTTAAACTAGAATCATAATAAATATTATAGCTTGAGTAATACTGTACATGAGCTCATTTTTGGCAGCATATTACAAGCATAATAATACTCGCGGGTAGGTTTGTAAAATTGACCAATTTGTTCTTTTAATTTTTAAGCTAGGTAATACTTCACTATACTTCTATTTTTATCAATACAACAGTTGTATAGATAAAACATTTATCAATAACATGGCTAGAACAATGCGTCACACTTGGACAACGGATGTCACGAAGAAGCGCTTCCCTTGTAGAAAAAATGTGGGTAACATATGCAGCAAACTGATTAAAGAAACAGGAATTTTTTGTTGATAAATTGAAGCAAATGAAATATAATAGCTTCGTTATCTAAAATAAGATTGCGGAGGGTAAGTGGAAATCCAAATTGATGTTTAAGAGAAGTATAAAGTGGACAGTAGAATAGGTCCGAATTTAGATGTTATTTTCTTTCATAAATGAATACCAGGTGATCACTGGTCACAACAGTTCTTAAAAGGACATCATGAAAATTATAGCTTTGAACTCTACAAAATGAAGTCAAGCTTCAAGAATTTTTGGATTTTCAAAAAAATTAATTTTGGGAAATTATAAATTAAGCCACATTACAAAGACATATTTTGTGATTCAAAGGCTGAAAAAAATTTTAGTCGCTAATTTAAAAAAAATTTAGGTCTAGAAAATCGTCTATGAATTTTTTTCTAAACACCAATATTAATTTTCCATAAATGAACTACAAATGGGTAATTTATTGATAAGGCTCATGTTTGGTTATTTAGAATCCAAAAAAAAAAAATATGCTTGAGTTTAGTTAACAGAGCTTCCTAAAACATCATATTCTTGCTATAATATCGATATTTTGGCATAAAAAAGCACAAACATTAGGGACCTCTGCTGAACAAAAATCCAGTATATTTCGCCTCTTCAGTCCACAATAAAGAAAATTGAGCTCATATTGCGCTCACCACCAATAAATCACTCATACGTATGTTGTTTATTTTTGAAAATGACCAAAATTATTGCTCCTCGAAAAAAAATTAATAAACTATTTATTAGAACTAAATTTTAAAAAAATGAGAACTAAATTTTTTTAGTCTTTGGATCCCAAAATATACCTTTGTTGCTTTTTGAAAAAAATTTAGAAACATCAATTTTAGACCTTCTAAATTGGAAAAAATTAGGTTAAAATTTTTTTTAGTTTCTGGACAACAAAATATATAAATGGATTTTGTACTAGCTCCAAAATTCGTTTCTTTATTTGTTGAAAAATTCAAAATTTTTCAAACTTAGGTTTTATTTTGGGGATTTAGTGACAAAATTTTAATTTTAATTTACTTGAAATGGATAACAGAATAATTATCCCATTTAATTTTCCAATCCAATTAATTTTAACTTCAATAGATGTAATTCATACATGAGCAATCCCTTCAATAAATTTTTAAATAGATTGGAAAGACTAGAGGGGCTGATAGCCCGAACCCTGCTATTCGAGGCCCTTAAGGTTCATAATGTAAGATTTTTGACAATAACATAACTTGATACATTAAAATATATTTAAAATGTAATTGATGCGCAAAAAAACCTGGTAAATAAAAAAGGTATAATTATACTGTGGAATCATTTTGTTATTAAATTTACTGTAAACGATTGATATCTTGAAAATACATAAATTTTGCTAAAAAATATATTTTCAGCTTCACGATAGATTTTTTAAAACTTAATTTTGAAGAACAAAAATTTTCACATTGCAAATGATAAAAATTTTTTGAGAAAAGTAAGAACAACGAATGTTTTCAAGTTTCGCACATACGACTTTTGAAAGAAAAAAATCAAGCTTTGTGCAATAAATTTGAAAATTTTAAACTGAAAATTAATACAAGAATTTTTCCAAAAAAAAAAAAAAATTGAAAAATATTGAAAATTCTCAACAACAAATTAGAATATGCTAATAAGAAAATCAGGTGGATATGGGAAAGTTATGGTACGAAAATCGTGAAGGCCTGAAACCGTCCACAGCCCACAGCCCCGCATTATCTATCAATTCAACTCTGACCATTCCCCTTCATTTTCTGAGAAAAAAAAACTGAACTTTTCTACATATAGTAGGATCTCTTACACTAACTTAAAGTTAAATCACTTTTTTTTAATCACTTTATTCATTGTCGCTCAACAGCATGGACATTTGCAACGAATCATATACTTACACTGTAAGTTGTACGCACATATGGGTACATCAATTGAAAAATTTCATTTTACACACTTACATTTTTTTTCAAGAATTGGTAAAACTGCATTTTTAGTCTGTGATGGTTTAACCTCAGAAATGATTTTTTTCGCATTCTCTTACTGATTTTCTTCAGGCGATCAAATCTGCTAACCAAAATCATGATTCGAAAAGAATTTTGAGATTTCGATATATATGTGTCATTGAGAGGCTAAATTGAGCAAGAATTATTCTGGTTTAAACGAAATGAAATGACGATGAGATATGGTGAAATATAAATAAAATCAGCCTTCTTCCCACTCACCACGATAATTTATACTTTCGAAATTTAATATTTACGAAGCTTCAGTATTCAAGTTTTAAAACCCAAAATTCGTCATAAAAGCATAAATGTTAAGCACTAAAATATTAACTTCAAATTACATTCGATATTTACGCAAATACAGGAAAAATACACGTAGGTAAACGCTATTGCTTTTTTGAAAAGATAACGAAGTTGGAAATATAAGAAAAATTCTTTTCTACCAGCTCCACATTAAAAATGAACACTTATGTACACAAAAAGGGAGAATATTGTCTTCGTAAAAGTAAACAATATAAAAGAAAAACAGCGTTGAATAAGGAACCGCTTATAACATATTTTAAGGCGCAATAAGTGTTTGTTTTTTTTTTTAATACACTAAGTCATTTCTTTATTTCTTTTTTCTCTTTGTATAAGATAGTCTTTACTTTTCAATAAGTCGATGTCCATTTATTCAGTTAAAAAACAGGTAGGACTACTAAGGAAAGTCGATAATTATACGAAAAACGCGCCTTTTAATAATCGCTAAAAACCTAAATTCACGTAACGGCGGACGTGAAGTGTATAGGTGCTTTCGCTTATATCAAATTATCAGCGCTGAAACTTCACATATTGAAAGGCATTAATGGAAATGAAAGCTTTCGCATAATTCAAACCAAAGGTATAAAACATTTAACATTCTGCCCACCATGGTGTTGCATATTTTACACACTGTCTAAACAACCGCGAAAGTGACGCGATGACTTACATCCATCCACATTGGTGGCATTACTTCAATACGTTAATCTTTCGCCAAATACGGCGACGAGATAATTGAAATTTTCGTTCCGTTAGTGGCAAAAATATTCAATGAAATCATCCACATAACGTCGTATTACCGGACAAATAGCAGCTAATGAACGAAGAATGACGAAAAAATAAGGATTGAGCGAGTTGCTTGGGAAAAGTGTTAGTCTTATCAGTGAGTATCATTTCTTCCAACGAACAAAGTTTAAAACTCGCGGTAAAATATGGTTTCCTTTAGCAGTTTGCATGTCTTTGAACGCGCCTCGCCAAGAACAAAACTTTAACTGAAAGTTGTTTAAATTGTTGCAAACTAGCGTGATTGAACTTTTAACCGAAACTTTTTTAAATCCATGGACAGTCTAAACTTTAGTTGTCAAAATTTTTTTTTGCGACTAAAACTTTGCTTTACTTTTTTCACCCCTAATTTTAATGCATCAACACCGTAAACATCGATTATATTTTTTCCATCTTTAGTTTGCAGAATACACTTATTACGACTCGTCTACTAAAATCATTCGAAATCGTTGTCAACCTAATGGGCCATCAATGAAAATAATGCAACACCTCCTATGATGGCAGTATAATGGAACGTAAAGTAGAGATAAAAATAAACGAATGAGTTGACATGAAATTTATTTTACACAAAAAAAATACCGACGTGTGCAAATAAACGTTGTTCTTTTTTTCTAATCAGTCTTAGTATCACTCAGCACGACTTGACACAATATACGTCTCGCGAATTATAATTTTATGATGTATACAAGAGAAGAAACTTCACGACCTAAAACATTCGTTGTAATCAATTAATAAAACAATCGTGAACTCGAGTTCGGAGAAAGTATGAGATGTCGAGATATTAATACTGAATTGTTTTTAACATCACGTTGATACAGTTCTTCACAAGGAATCAACATCAGGTAATTTCAGCAGATACACGGACTCGTTATATACGAAAACTTTTGCCGAACAAGTTGCAAGATGGAAGCGAAATTATGAAAATTTAAACTCCGTTCCTAAAGCGTATATCTACACGAAAATTCGCGAAGATGCTGAAAATGCTTTTAATGCGAAATCAAAATAGTTAAAGCACGTATAAATCGTCGATTACGTCAAACCAACCGCTCGTATAAGATTTGATTAAACGATTCCCTTCGATAAATAAGCCATACGCATAGGTAATTTACACCTCAAACTGAATACAATTCGCGGAAATCATACTTAATTGAAATAATATGCGAAGTAAAATCTTTTTTTTTCAGTCAAGTTAGAGAGAATTAATCCGGAAGAGTTAAGTGGAATTTAGGAAGCTCATGGTAGGTAGGGTACGTTCAAAACAAATGAACTGCAAAAAGAACAATTGGCAGTATCTGGGATTTCGTTGTAGAGGACTGGAGATGTTGGTGAGCTATTTTTGTATGTCATATGCGAAATCTTACGACAACAATTTCTTCAAATCTATCTGCGATAGATTTTTCCAAAAGAGTATTAATAGACTTTTTATATAAGAAAAAAGTTTATTGTTGAGTTGACTGGACCATGAACGTTGTCATTTTTCTAATGATGTGATGGTAACCAAATATTGGAGGTTTTAGGAGGGTGGCGTGGGAAGTAGGAATAGCTCGCAAGAGAATTTGACAACGTTGTCAACAATATCATCTCCTATAATTCCGACATGGCTAGGCGTGTATATGAATTTTATTACAACGAAATTTTTTGATGATTTGTACATGGTATTAATTTTTCGTACTATTAGATTGGTAGAAAATAAATTCTGTGAAAAGGTTAAGTAACTGAGGTAGTCTGAGCAAATGATTATTTGATGAGATTTTAAATCATGAATATTTAAGTTGATGTGCCTAAGGCAGCGTAGAATTCCTGATAATTCTCCTGTGTACGACGAAGATGGATGGAAAATTTTGTAATGGTCGTTAGAATTGTCTTTCGCAAACGCGCAGCCTACATGTCTTCGGGAGGGAACTTTGGAGGCATATGTATAACATTTGATATGATTAGAATATTTTAATAATTGCTCAAGGAAAGACTTTTGATGATATAGGATGAGTGCAAAATTTTTTAAACGTAAAATAATAACAAAATATATATTTTGAAATGATAAATCTTTTTATTTATTTATTTATTTACTTGTTTATTTATGCATTTACTTGTTTATTTATGTATTTACTTGTTAATTTATTAATTTGTCAACTTGGTTATTTGTTAATTTGGTCATTTTTTGTTTGTTTGTTTGTTTATTTATTTATTTGATTATTTGTTTGCTTATTTATTTATTTGTTTATTTATTTATTTGATTATTTGTTTATTTATTTACTTGTGTGTTTTGTTTGTTCGTTTGTTTATTTATATGGTTACTTGGTTGTTTGTTTGTTTATTTGTTTGTTTATTTCTTTACGTGTCGTGTACTGCCACTTGTGCCAGAAGCAAAGGAGGAAAGGGTGATTAAATTTTGAAAGCATATAATAATTTTACTTCCAAATGAATTTTTAAAAAAAGTTAAAATAAAAAAAATTAAGGAGCTAAATTTCAACATATAAAATTTAGGGTTCGAATTTTTTTTTTCATATTTGCTAACCGTTACATAATATGTATTTGTAAAGGCAGAATAATTTAAAAAGTAAATAAATAAACAAATAAATAAAACACCTAATACTTTTTTTTTCAAACAAAAAAGGATTTTTATATGCATAAAACTAATTAATTTTTTTATGTTTTTCAACAGTTTAGATTATAACGTTTATTTTTTATTAAATATTTATTTCTTTTTACTTGTAGTGCATTCCAAGGAGCCTTTACAAAGTCATATGTTAGAAAAAATATTAAATAACTACTAATACATGATCCATATACATGATAAACATAGAATCTTTTAAATTACAAATACATTGTGAGATATAGTTGCACCGTGTAAAACGCACCAGCAATCAGCAATTCCTTGAGTTTTCTTTTAAAAATTTTATTGGAATGAATTTTTTTAATATTCTATGGGAGGGAATTAATAATTTTTACGGACATAGTATCTATATTAGTACGATGAAATTTTGTCCTGTATTGGGCAAGTTGTAAATCTTTTCAAGACATATGTTTTCATTTTATTATGAAAAAAGAAATCCCAGAAATGAAACACAATTATCATAAAAAAATTCTCAAGTAAACAATCTGTTTTTCTGTTTGGCTGTGTTTTCATACGCCTAATTACCTACCTATCTACACAATAGTAAGGGTGGGGGAGGGGGGCTTCATCTCTCTCTTCTAAAAACCTGTATAATCGTATAATCAGCAAGAAAGTAAACTTAACCAAGGAACGACATGTACAAATTTGTCTTGTTTTCAATTTATTTTGAGTTTTATAATAGATAAAAAAATCATTCTTCACATGTCCCCAGTGCACATATCTAATTACCTTTAAAAGAATTTTAAAATTTATTTATGATCTTGTGTTGAGAAAATAGGGAATGTGAACCTCCACGGAGCATGAAAAATCTGCCTACGAAATCCAAAACACCTAAATGCTAGTCCTGATAGTGCTGACAAACGTGTACTAAAGCAAGACCATAGTTCCAAAAAAATCGATTAGTTTTGTCGGAACTTATTCAAAAATAAACGAAAAACACAACAAACTTCTATGAAGCGAATAATTTTTCGAAAAACGAAGACACATTAGATCAAACATACTCACTTCGAGATCTCGTTAATTAAAATACACATCTTGAATTTTTTTTTTTGAATAAAGAAAAATCGAATTTCGTTCACCCTTTATAAACGAATATACGGAATTTCCACATTTTCTTTTCTTCGCTTACAAGATACGAGTAAACGTAGCACCCTTAGGCAAAGTATAGTATTGAGAATCACTTGCTTTTGAGATGCGAGAAGATTATAAGTGAAATAATAACGAAATCATAATACCTCCTATTCAAAGCACGTTTTTTCAACTCCATCGTTATGCTCTTTATTGACTCTTATTTCATAATTTTCAATTCGAAGCGAAAAAAATCATAAAGTTTCAAGTTTAAGCAAATAATTTCGCAAAATTTAATACGCGTATAAATATTTATTTATTAGTGAGTCAGTTATAATTTTCGTATTTAGCTATTACTGCGCGGATAAATAGGTTACATAGAGATTGTACCCAGCATAGCTATATATCGATATCATTGTATTCATTAAAATTCTCTTTTAATGGAATACAAAAAGGTATTTGAAAATTACAAAACTTTTACCTGAATAACTTTCGAGCGAAAGTTTATAAAATTTGCAAAATATGAAATTCCACGGTGAATAAGAGTAACATGAGTGAAAAACAATAATACTTTATGCGAAAGTTTGGCAATAAATATGACTGCTCGTTCAATCAATATTAAAGTGAAAATATTCGTCGAAGTGTTGCTGGCGTTTCATCGCGTACAAGTTAAAACCATCGGGCTAATTTTAGTTTTCGTTTGGATACCGAGAATAAATTATTTAAAACGCGCAGAAAAATATCAATCGAACTTCTCGCAATTTCCAACAAATTATAAAATTATTTAAACTTGAGGGGAAACTAGATTCCGAACCTTTTTCTTCTAATGATATAACTTTAAATTAAATTTCTCCGCAATTTTTTATCATACTTATGTATTGTATTTTTAATACAAAACCGTATCTAAGCCTTAAGTCTTTCCCAATAGTAAAGATGTTTGAAGTTTTTATTCCCTTAGTTTTTACTACAGGGACATAGTAGATTTTTCTATTTATTTCTGACGAAGTACTAGCAAGTATGCATTATGCACATGTACTCGTTTAGATGAAATCTTATTTGAGTAACACTTCCTCAACATGTAATAAAGATAGGCTTCTTATCAGGGGGTTTTAAAATTACAGTACTCTCCTTGAAGAAAAAAAAGTCGAAATATGATGAAGCGTAGGAAAATTAATTTTAATACTGTTTTAATGAATAAACAGTTTCCAGGTAATTTTCAAAATTGAGGGTTAAGTGACAAAAATTGTGAAATGACTTTCGATGTTTTACAACGAATATTCATTGGAAAATGCAGAGTGTGTTACCTAAATCTGAGCTCTTCTTTAAACCATACTACATGCAGGTCTAGTCATGCATGATACTTTGCCTAACCTACTTGTTGAAGGAAACAAGATACAAAAGCCTGAGAAATAATTCTTTAACGTTAGTCAACCATTGAATATTTTCATATAGCATATGAATAAATTAATTTTTTTCTATTGTGAATCTCCATTTTCTAATATAAATAATAATAGGAATAATTTATATCTTGACAATTTTTTTTAATAAAAAAAAAATACATTTTAATTTTAATTTTGAATATTTTCTCAAATCTACTGTGTTCAAAGAGAAAAACTGTTGCCTCCAAAATATCTCAAGATGCCCAACAAACTTTCCGAATCAAAATTCGTCATTTTGTTATCATCTTTTTCGCATCATTAATCACATTGTTTTAACCATATTTTAAACTTTTATAAACAAATAATTATCTATGGTACTCAAATAATATAATCTTTCATACCACCTACATTATTCACAGAATCATGTAAAATTCGACGTCATTTGTAGAATTACAATACTTTTTTTTTTTTTTTTCGTTAGTTGCAATCACGCTGTAAGATTTGTGCATTCTCAAAAGCAAATGCATGTTTGAACTTAACAGCATGTTGTGATAAACCAGTATTCTACTATCGGTTTTTCATACAGAGTTTATGTTGATACATGCGTTTTTTTCATCATTGACAAATCTCAAAAATGTTAATTTTTAGCTGAGTTTTTAACGTGAAAATGATAGCTTTTACAGCCTACCTGATTTGGGAAGGAGGGGACGGGGAGGGAGGGATCTTCAAATCTTAGAGTTTCAGATCATTTGTAATTATCAGGCAAATGCCCAACTTTTTGGTATTATATGTGCATATATTTTTTTATGCCACGCGTAGCGCAAGCAGATATTCATGAATCTCGCTCAAAACTTGGTAAGAAAGTCTTCTTAAAAATCTAACAAGAATATCTCTTTTTTTTCTTCGAAAAAATTCAAAATGGCGGATCACTCAAATTTTGAGGGGCTCTGGAGAAGGGGTAAATGGTTCAAATTTTATGTTTTTGATCTCATACAAAAGAGTGAGTTACGGACACTAAAATATCCAAATTTCAGCTCGCCAACTACATTTTGACGAGAGTTAGAGCAAAAAACGATTTTTTTTGAGGAAGTTTTGAGTCATGAAATTTCTGGAATCTTTGATATATCCTCACTACATCAAGTTGGGAAGGTTAAACTTTGTGTGTGGGGTTGCTTGGTGACCAGAATATGATCGGGGTTATCGACGTGAAAATGTGGGAGGGCATGGTACACGAAAGCTCGAAAATTTTAAATGAGCCTATTTGGAGGGGGGTAAGAGCAACAACTGCTTTTGGAGGGGAAATTACAGCAGATAATTTCATGAATCATCCATATCTCGTCATCAAATCGACGTAGAAAAATTAAACTTCGCGTGTTGAAATAGCTGATGACTACAATATGACTTCTTCAATTTGGGTCAAAATGGATCAAAAATGGCGCATCTAACCAACCTGAAGATAATTTGAGGAGCCCCAAGTAGTTATAAATTAGTAATTACACGGTTTAAATAATAAAATAAAATTTCAAAGTTGATCATTACGAGTCCAAGGTGAAACAAATTTGCCAAATTTTGAACGTCGGTTCCTTCAACTAATACGATAGGCAAAACCCCTTACATAGGTGTTTTATGAGCAGTCTTACACGTCACACTAAGGAACTAATATTAAAATGAAACACCCCGTATTCCTACATTGCTAAGCAAAGCTCAAGCAACAATAACAAATTGTAATAATGTTTTCATATTTTTAGTGAAACACTTTAAGTTTACATTCACCTATAACAAGCTATTCTCGCATTTGAATGTCGATGGTATGCGAAATTCAATTTTAAATTATATTTTTTCTCGATATTTATTTGTTACACGAGTACGCCAGCTATTACCTACCAATACTTGTAGGTACATTATATACGTAGCAGATATAGTGTATCTATACGATATTCAAACCATGTAATTTTTTTATCATCGTAAACCGCTACAATAATACGGGTACGTTGTTGATTTATGAAAAATATAATACGTGAGTTTTCACCCCTGGTACTTTTTCTTCGAATATTTTCCTATGCCTAAGATGATTTTATTTTATTAACTTTTCGTAACGTAGATAACGTATTTTTATCGCGGATGAAAAATTTGTATTATTTCAACAAACACTCCTTGCACTCGAGACTCGACAGTACATGAATATAGTTGCGGTAGATACAGGAAATTCCAGTGTAGAAAATTTCGCATATTTGTAGCATAGCTTAGGCATAAATATACGAAGAATCCGTAGAAAGCTTTTTCATAATTTCACGATAAAGGGTATAGGGGTAGCCTGAATAAAATGATAGTGAGAACATTGCCCTTCGGTTTGCGTTTGTACCTGAAATTGTATTTCATAAGTGCATTACATTCTACGTTTTTGATGGCGGAAAAAAAGAGAGTTTGAAACGGAAATTCGAAGTTTTCCTATTCCCTACGCGTCACTTGGGAGTATCAAGGAAATAGAAATTACTCTCTTCGGAAGAAGATTTTCTTGAAGGAAAATGAGTTTATTTTTGGGGATATTTTTTGAAATTATTCTTCGAAAATCAGATCGATCAACGATTCTCGCTTCTTCATAAAACTGTATAAAAAAATATTCCGACATTTTTTCTCGAAGACTGTTTCAGGCAATAAAGCTCACCTAAAAATATTATACATGTTTCAAACAGGTCTACCCACGCTCACAGACTTTTTTTGACTGTACACTCGCATGGTTCCATTATTGGAGCATCCTTTCGAAAATTCGACTCAGAAAATCTCTGTTCTTTCATCACATTTCATAATGTTAGTATTTTACGAATCCCTGCCCTGATAGTACGATAGACTCTAACATCGTTCGGTTGCTAGCGACCAGGCAATATATAAAGGATAATTAACATATTCAAATTTTTAAGATCATGTCAAATTGTCAACCCTTAATGGGTGGAAATTGGACCGACGATTAATATTAAGCGAACAAAGTAAACTCACCGGCTTCGCTGTAATATGAGCTTAATTCAACGGTTACCGGTGGTTTTCAGGGGTAAAAAAAACGAAGAATTTTGCCGGCGAACCGGGCTCTAATAACATGGTAGGATGTAGATTTTACGTACATAGTACGAGTACTTGGGATATTTCGCGTTTTCCGAGCTTAATCAATACACGAAATGGTATTTCGAAAGTTAAAACGGTATTTTCGCAATTCATATTTTCGTCGGTACGACGAAATTTCCAACATTATGCGAAGCGAGGTATAATTCGGTAAACAAGCCCGAGTGAAGCTAGTAATTAATTATATCTGTCGTTTATTTGAAATATCACCGCGACGTTTTTCATCGTACATTGACAAATTACAGAGGCTATATACCTTTTAGTTTTGGCTAAAGTGGTTAAAATAAAACAAAGTCGATGTTATCTTAAATTATGGCCAACGTCGGTCCCGGACTACCGCAGATATATGGCGAATCGAGCACCGAACGAAAATCGATGATAAGAAATTTTTGTATATATGCTATTTCGACTAATATGTTCGTGTGATTTTTTTTTTGTTCAAATTCCCCGAATTAATAATTTTGCGAACGATATTAAAAATATTTGAATTCAAATTTATACGTATTTTATTAATACATTCCCTTTTATCTCGGTGATGTGTCTAAAGTCCTCCTCAAATTTTGAATTCACCATTCATTTGATTCATTTTGGCCCCAATTCAAGAGATCGTATTCTGATTTCCCACTAACTTACACACAAAATCCGACGTTTTTAGTCAATGATCCACGGTATTTTCTATCGTGACTTCCCCTCAAGATGACGTTTTTTGCTTTGATCCCCCCCTCCCTCCCAATCAGTTCACTTAATAGGGTAAAATTGGAATATAACCCTAGCATGGTGACATTGAAGGAATTCCAAAAGTATAACGTTAGTGGTGACATTGAGGGAATCCCCGCCAATAGTATTTTTAGGTAATACGAGATGAAAAGACTTGGGTCTTTCAACTAACCTGTTAAATTTAAAAGCCTAAAAATGGTTAAGTTAGCCAATTTTATAATCGCACTGAGAGCAATTTCTGTTTTTCTTCAAAAATTATAAAGCTATAGTTCCATAAATCCTCAAAGAATTTCTTATTTTTTTTACACTGCATATCGGGTTCCTACTATAGCTAGCATTATATTCACTGTAAAAAAATATGTTACTAGAAAAATTATTTCACACAAAGTTTACAGCTCGCTAAGATGAGCAAAAAAGCTCAGTAAAATAGTAGCCTATCTGTAAAATTGAAGGAGCTACAGCGCAATGAAAGTTTCATTTGACTGTAACTCCTTCAATTTCACAGTTAGGCCACTATTTTACTGAGCTTTTTTTGTTCTCCTCGTAAAGTACTATATGTTAAGAGAAATAATTTTCAAGTAACACAACAGCGGGGATTCCGATGTCACAACTTACGTGACAAAAATTTCAAGAATTAGCCAATGCGCCTACAACTAGGCAATTGCAGTTACAAATGTTTTGATGGGTGCCTGTAGTTACTCTGATGGCGTAGATACCAGTAATGTTGAAAGCTGGGATTCCCTCAATGTCACCACTCACGCTTTATCATATGTATGATATCACAATAAAAAATGTTCACCCTTTCCTTTATTTCTACCAAATTTTGAGAACGATAACCCCACTTACTCTTCTTCAACATCATGAAAATGGGGGTGGCATATAGCGTAATTCTTATTCTCAGAAATTATATGAGTCCATATTTATCAAAAATAAGCAATTTAAGGCTCCTCAAACTTTCCTCAAATTTTGACGATTCGTTATTTTGAATGAATTTTGACTCAAATTCGAAGTATCATATTATGATCTCTGACTAATCCTACATATAAAGTTTGACTTTTATAGATTGATTTGCTGAAAAGATATGAGTGATTATACTAGAAATTTCATGACTTGAAAGATCTTCAGAAAATCGTTTTTAGGTTTTTGCTTTAGCCAGCAAACCCTATTAAAATCACTCATTTTTCTTCGATTTTCAGCAACTAATGAATTTGTGTCAAGTGTCATAGAAATGAACGTGAGTGTGATTCGTGTAATACTGTTTCTCACTTTGTAGCTCATACTATGTGTGCAAGTGATTTTAGTTCCTCTGAGTGCCAAATTCTTTTCTTGTAGAAGGAAGTACCCAAGTGTCGATGGTTTTATTTCTTTTGATTCCTTTTTACAGAATTAGGAAATTATTACAACGATAGCTTACATTTCAATCATTTCCAACGATAATTCTTATGATTATGTACGTCTTTAAACTTCTAATGATTGCTCCTGATAATTTAGCAGCATTGATTTTAGATGAATTTGATTTAAATCAATTAATAATAGATATAAGATTATTTAAAACATAAAATTATTGGTTTCCAAAGCCATAAGTTATTTACTATCATAAAATAAACTCAAAGGAAAATAAATAATGGATTTTTTGAGGAAAGTAATTTTATGCTCAAAGGTACCAAGATCACTTGTACAGTAGGACACAGTGTACGGGTACACCCATATAAAAAGGTGCCAAACCGCTATCGATAAAAATCGATTTCTTGTTACAAAACAACAAAACTCTTATTGCCAAGTATCCCTTCATTGGACTTCGCTTCTTTGCGACTTGGGAGGCTAAAATTTGAATATGTTGGTGTACTTGACCAATTCTTTCGAATGAATTCATGAACAAAAATTTTGAGTATTTTGCCCCTATGTATAGAGATTACATCCCTCTCTTCCTTTTCGAAAATTGATAATGTAATGATCTCGAAGTTTTTTAAGGACATGAATACTCTAGTCTGAAACAATTTTTTCTAATCATCTAAAATTCAAAAGTCAAATTTTATGAAGTGAAATCTCGAAATTTTCAGGCACTTGAGAAAATGTGAAGCAATGCTCAAGTTATACATAGTTGTATACGATTTGGTATAGTTATCGTTTGTTTTTGTTTCGTCTGGTCTCTAGAGTGTCGACACTTTTTCATTTTCATACATTGTAATTATTCCGCTACAACCTTTATATATATATTATTTTTTTGTTTTTGTTTTTATTTTTTTATTTAACTTTTTTACTTTGTTGAAACACGTAGTAATAATCACCCCCCTCCCGTGATCGCGTCTAGCCCATAGCAGGCAGGGGTTATGAGTCATGATGTTTTAGTTATGATTGTATAATTTCATTAAATAAATAAATTCCAAATATCAATTTCATATTGTTAAGTGGTCTTCAATGGTAAATTCATCATACCCGTAGAAAAATTTTCAAATTTCCACCATATCGACAATTCGACATAGTAAGCAACTTCAAAAAAAATAAAAATCTTGTAATGATGTTTTTGGGTAGTTTAATAATTTTTTGGATCATATGTTTTTTCTATTTTTACTTACTTACTTGAACCTTCATTTACGTGCCATGTACTGCTACAAAGGCCAGAGGCACGTAAAATAAGTTAAATTAGCGTAAGAAGGTTTGACTGTTTCAGTGGCGCAATCAAGGGAGGAGGCTAGCGGGCTAAAGCCCCCCCCCCACCGAAAAAAAATCCTTCGAAATTTCAAAAATCAATAATTAAACATATACGCGTTTTAGATATTAATAAAAAAAAACTTTCTGGCTCCTTTTTCAACATTTATTAGTGATAAATTCGTATATACCAAGAGGCTATCTATGATATGATTAATGTACAATACAATTAATTTTGCAATTTTTTCAAAAAATTTTTACTCTTCATGAAAATAGGTGGGTATGAACTAGAATTCGAGCCTCCTTGTTTTTAGCCCCCTCCAAAAAAATGTTCTGGTTGCACCACTGGACTGTTTGAGGAAAAGGAACAGGTGATTGATGGTTGTTTCATCATTTTGAAGAAAGTCCTTAGATTCAACGTATTTCATAATTTTCAAATTTACAACATAAACATACAAAAATGAAATTATATAAATTCTCAAAAATGCGAGAAAAACAAAAAAAAATTAATTAATTTTTTTACAGATCAAGCATTATAATAAAAAAGAAAAACTTGCAAAACTGCAAAAATTATCTAATTTTATGATGAAATTGGCGAAAAAATGTAAAATAACTATAGTGGTAAGTGGGCACTGGACATTCTGATATTGATATCTCTTCGGTTTGTTAAGACTAAATCATATAATTATTAAATTAAGCTTATTATTTATTTTTTTTTATTATAAATTGACGCCATGTACTGCACTCGGCTAGAAGCTTGCTCAAGTAGGGTTACAGGAGTGGGTATAAGTCGGTTGAATGGAAGAAATTCAATAAGTGAAGTATACGAGTGGGATCATTTTCTAAAATGTATAAGTTGAAGTTTCTATGAATAATAAAGTTGAAGAACTCAAAATTAATATTATTTAAAAATCAATTTTAAATTTCAAAAAAAAAATAATAATTTATTTCAACAATAAATTTATTTCGTATTGTGTAATTTATAAACAAAATTTTAATTTTAATTTCATTGAAACAGATAACAGAATAATTATTCCATTTAATTTTCGTATTCGATTAATTTCCACTTTTATAGAGCTATAATAATAGAATTTTTAATTGATACTTCGACATGAATTTTTATTAATCAAAAATGAAAAAAAAGCAATTTTTGAAAAAAATAATATATATATAAAAATTATTGAGGGTTGAAGGAAAAAATAAATCTGAGCTAACCTTTTTCCTTTTGTAATGTATAAGGATTTACAAAACAAGAATAAAATTAAGGAAAGCGTTATTAACGTAACACATAACTTTTCAAAATGGCAAATACATATACAAAGTAGGTATATATCCTTAAGTTATAAATCGCACTATAACGAGAAAATGAACAACAAGCTTGAATACGGTGATGGAAAAATATCACTGAGAATGTCATTCGTACCTATGTTTCGCGAAACGGTAAACACGGAAAATACAACCGAGAAATTAAATTTTTCAGCGAATCGCAAATACGAGTACAATACGACGAAAACGAAATATCATACAGCTTTTTTGTACTATTCGTATTTAAACTCGGTCGTACATTTTTCATTTATTATTCGTGAAAAATGGGTAATCGAGAGCTACGTTCTTATCCATTCGAGAGGTATGTTTTAAACAAATTGACGCGATGGCGTTTGTTTTTCAAATCAACTCGGCGTATACTTTACCATTGCTGGCAGCTATTAGAGCGTATAGAATTTGGTATCATACATACAATTTAATTTCCATCGTACGACGCTTAAGTGTATTTCGTACACATAGGGAAAGGCGGGTATGAAAGGAGAAGGGTGGGAAAAAAATATGAACACAATCATAACGAAATAATCAAAAATAAATTTCCCCCTTACCACGTTGTCATGGGAATTTCTTGCTTCGCAAATTGAATCTCGATATTTTTCATCAGAATTAATGCTTGTTCCAACACGAGTCGATGCTGCGGTTTCTGTAACAAATTGAAATCATAAATTTTTCTTATAACACGCAGAACGTATTCTTTTGGACTATATATAAAATTAGGCCGCGCTTCCTTTTTTTTTCAACACCGCCGCAGATTTCGTGTAAAGTGATTTCGCGATAGCGGCAATTCTATCTTTCTCCCCTTTCTTTTATTTTTAAGACACGCAAAATACCATTCTTTTATCTTGTTAAAACGAGACTCGCAGATTCGTCGGCGGAATGTAATTTCGAGGTATACGAATATAAAAGGCGACACGAAACAAGACTTTTTAAATTCATCAAAAAATTTTCCATTCTGCAAGGACGCAGGCGCCATCGCAAATAATTGGAAACGATTTTAAAATTATTTGTTGCTTTGATTGATGGTTTCTCAACCTATCACTCACTATGTGGGAAAGATTTCATCGACGTATCGCCATTCCGCGTAATGCAGTTTAAAACGCGCCGCGACCGTTTTGCGTACTCGGGATTTAAACTCGAATTTGAAAACTGACAAGCTCGCCGAGCGGTTATGAAAATTGATGAATTCGTTAAACGAAGAACGCGTGAAATTCGAGACAAAAATCGAAGCTGAAAGCTAACCGATATCCTAAGAGGTTGGGTAAACATTAGGCTTGAACTAAGCCTCCTTTAGAGTACCACCATCTTCTCGTTCATTCGCTTTTCCTAATGACGTATATTGGTATATTAACCGAGTCTCTTCTTGGTTACCCTGGGTGTACCTACGCGTTAGAAAACGTGAGCGAATTTTAGTTTCAATTGAAGGCGTGCATCTAACGCGAGAATGTTTCGACTGAAATTCCTGTTGTGAAAACATCATCAGTTTGGGGAAAAAAATACCCGAGGCCTACGGGGGATTTTTTAATCATATTATGTGCATTTTTTTTTCGCTCTAATTCATGTCCAATTTGTTCCATTAAGTTGGAGTTATATTTATAACACTTGTACGTTGTTTACCGTTCAACGCATTCTGATATAACTATCTAGTGCTATATTGTTTTAAAGAAACACGCTCTTGAAAGATATTTTGAGTACAAATATTTCACGTTTCGTTTCTCCTTACATTACCTATGTTGAATGGCAAACGTCCAACGCGAAAATCAATTAGGTAATATAAATGTTTAGCTTTTAAAGTAATGCCAAATTTTGAAAACAAATGTTACTATAGTGTTATGGCGTTATTCAATGGGAATGGTATTCGAGTAAATAGTGAATACATACTTTATTCTTCCTATTTACGTATTTCACACATCTATACGAATTGATATTTAATTTACAAACTTGAAATGAACTAAGAATGCATACAAATGATGAATAATGAATTTTTATTTTGTATTCTTTCAGTTCCTTAAACTCAAATGAACACTTTATCTTAAAAATAATCTAACAAATTCGTAAAATCTAACTCATTTTACACAGCGTTCTAACCTCTACAACTTTACACATTCACTTGTAGAATTTATAGATATCGTAGTCTGTGAAGCCTTAGGCAATCGGCTTTGAATTGTGACAAAAGCGTTAACTCTCCAAAAATTTTATTTGATCCGCTTCCATCTCTTCCTGAGAAATCACCCCCATATGTCAAAAATTCAATATTTTTTCACTCTGGATCGATCTAGATTAGGCCATGTGTTATTGGCAAAATACTGGTTTTGGGGGCACAAATGTGGATTTTGGGAGAGAAGCGACGGTATGATTTACGGACACTACTGGCTAAACTTTCCGCAGAAAAACTCTAGCCTCTAATTGGTCCCGGTTATAAACATAATTTGAAGGGACTATTACTTCAACTTCGATTCCTTTATCACCATGTATATCTCGAAGTTAATTTATTCTTATTATGGAATCCTCATTGCCACAGTAATCGAAAAATAACTCGCCTTCTTTCCAAGCGTTCACTTTCTATTTTTTGTTTCATTTTTGGTCCTCACTGTTTTCGCCATAGCGTAATATTAGCATGTATTAGGCGCAACTTAGATCCTTTCTTATAAAAAATTTAATGAGAAACATTTCATTACTATACTACTTTTCCTCTAAAATGCGTCATTCGCGAAAAAAAATGCAAAAAATTGATTTTAGGAAGCGCTTTTGTTACACATTTCATTTTCCACCCCCTTTTGGAGAGTTGAAAACATAATCATATTGTACCTTATGGTATGAGCTAATTATGAAAAAAAAAACAGCCATGTACAACCTTAAATTTTTTTATAATTTTTTGAAAACTTCAAAGCTCAAAAAATTCAAGAAAATATGAATAAAAAATTTCCACTAATGTATTCTTATAGGGTCCAGCATCTGTAAAAATTTCAAAATTTTTTATCCATCTGATCCAGAGTAAAAAAATATTGAATTTTTGACATATGGAAGTGGTGGCAGATCAAAAAGCTTTTTGATTTCAATTTTTTACACAAAAACCATGTATGAGGGGGAAAAGGTAAATGTCTCAATTTAGTGCTATGGTAGTGGTAGTTGTTGGTGAATTTCTTCAGAATTTTTCCATGAATCGCTCTCGAGTTATTCTCCAATTAGTATAAGGTTGAGGTAGCTGACACGTCACAAGGTTCACTCTATCCCCTCCTTAAGTCGCGTCTTCAAATTCTGAGTCCATGATTAATTTGATTTATTTTGGGCCCAATTCAAGAGGTTTTATTCTAATTTTCCACTAACTTACATACGAAATTTCACCTTTCTAGTTAGATTAGATAAGGGGATGCGCATGATTTATGAAATTTTACATCATTTGTTTGAACTCCCCCCACCCCTCTCAGTTCATTTAAGAGGCTAGAACTTAAATATGTTAACCACTTAGGCTCACTTTATCGTATGCCAATACAATAAAAAATTTTCGAACTATCTTTTACTCCCACCACATTCTGAAGATAACAACCACTCCCCTCCCCCTTCATCATCATGCATGAAAATAGATTTACCATATAACATATTTTTTACTCCCAGAAATAGTACGAGTCCATATTTACCAAGAATGAGATATATAAGGCTCCTCGAGTCTTCTTCAAATTTTGACGATCCGCCATTTTGATTGCATTTTGTTTTAAATTCAAGAAATCATATTACGGTGCTAAACTAATCCCATATAAAATGTTTGACTTCTCCAGATTGATTTGGTGAACAGAAAGTCCTCAAAAAGTCGTTTTTTAGTTTAACTCCACTACAGATGCACATAATAGTTTGAAATTTTAGTATGCTAGCGTCCGTGATTTTCTCTTGCATGTGAGATAATGAACAACAATTTTGAGCCATTTGCTTTCTCTCCATCTCTTCTCAATATTCGAGTAGAACGCCATTTTGAATCGAATCGAAAATTCAAAAAAATAGTTTTGCATATTTTCACAGAGTTTCTCACTAACTTTCCATCAATTTTCATAAAAAAATATGTATATAATATACATAAAAAAATGGACATTTGTCATATCATCACAAATTTCATGGAAAGCGAAACCCCTCCCTCCATCAACCTTGCTTCACAAATCAGGTATAGATTGTGATAGATATCGTTTTCAATTAAAAATTCAGCAAATAAAACGCGTATGTTTCAAGATTATGAAGGCACTTCCAAATTGCATAAATTAGCTATTTTAATAATGGATTTCGACATTAAAAAAATGCATTAACATCAGGAAGTACTGGAAGGTAAAAATAAACATATTTCTTGGACCCTAAAAAGTTATGCATTGTTTCTTGAATTATCCACTACAATAATTTTCAGAAAAATATTACGTATGCTTAAAAAAAAATAAATAAAAAAAAATAAATAGGAAAAAAATTAAGGCACTTTTCAAATGAAATGGCAGCTATAATTTTTTTTGTACTTATATATTAAAATATTTATAGGCTCTAAGTTCAATAAATATTTAAATTGCATATAATAACTTTTTTCCAATAAATAAAAAAAATGTTGAAATTTCATTGAGTTATTTGAGCTAAGGTTTTAATTGAGTTTGAGGCTGAAATTTTTATGAGATTCATAAAACGCCATTCGTCAACAACAGTTAACTCGTATCTTGCACTTCCTCCACTTTATGAAAAAATAAGAACTCACACAAAAAGAAATTATTTTTATCTAATAAATAAATAAATAAATAAATTAAAAAAAAATAGAAAAAAGACATGGAATTCATTTTCTTCCCTCTTAAATTCGAAAAATTATTTTCAGTAAAGGAGATATAACACCAGTGCCTAAATGGAATGGAAATCGAAACCATAACTACACAATTCTTCAAAATAGGCTCGAGAATAAAAAATGTTATACATGAATGTACTCGTGAAATGGTTTGCCCAAGACAAATTAAAAAGTAATCGTTTTATGTTTCGAAAAATGTTTCTATGAAACATATCGTATATATTCTAAGAACAAGAAATATTACGTGAAATCAAATTTGCTGTTTGAAGAATCACTGGAGATATCGAATGTGAAAGAAAATTGCCATTTTCATGTAATATTGAACAATTAATAATTTCCATACTATTAACTTTCGACACATCTTATTCATTTTACTAGAAAAAGGGTAATCTTCAAGTATTTTCACCTTTCATGTCAAATGCAGCAAACAAATTCTAACTCATTAATCATCTTGCTGGCAGGATATAAAATTACGGTAAATCTGGATAGCGGTTTGACATCAGGGTATAGGTTAAATAATTTCAACACTGACTCGAATTTTTCGCGCAATTAAGTAATGCAGGGATGGCGAAATTTCATCTTATTATTTTTCTCATTAAATATATCAAAATGTTTTCATCGCTGTAGTGTTTCGTGAATCTTTGGCTACAGAGATGAGCTTACTAGAAAAATTGTTTGAGAGGCCGTATTTTTCTATATTCGCTTAATCTATCTGCTCGCAAACTGAAAAGAATAGCTTAGAAATTGTATCATCTTCATACAAAAAATAAATTAAGTAATCTTTCATTCTACTTGAGCCGATTATACGTGGAAATATCAATCACATACGAGCACATCGCATGCAAAGCGGGAATAAAATTCTTTCCAGTAAACTAATCAAAAATTATTTGTCAACACTGCAAAGCTTAACGAGCTCCGATAATAACAAATCAAAAACGAGTAAGTTGAGATGCTTTTGTAGACTTGCCTCCAAAATAACTAAATAGGTAATTCAATATTACAAAAAAAAAAAAAAAAATAGAAAATCTCAACACCTAAATGGAGAAAAAGACTCGTCGCTGTTATCACAGACTTCATGACGTAATGAGATTGAGATATTATACGAGGAATAAATATTCTTCAGATTGGAATAAAATTAAAAACTGATACATCACCACTGTAAGCGGCAGGCAGCACGAAGGGCTATACAATAGCGAAAAAACAGTTACCTGAATGACGACTTTAGTATACGTCAACTTAAAAGGGGAGTGATGTGAAGAGGCACCTTATATGCATAAAATAACACACTGCTAAATCAATCATCTTAAAATAATCCTCCTTCGGAAGGATAGATTACGGGCGATAGAATTCTACTATACATACGATATATCTATATAACGAGTAAGAGTTACTATCTCCTTTAGGTACCATCGGTACAGCACACTTAATCCATCGCTACCACATAAAACCAACGGTTTTTTTCCTTTTACTTGCGCTTCAACTCAGTCAAAAAAATCCTACAACTTCATAATCCTGCCACTGAAATTTTCGCCCAAAAAGGAAAACGAAAGGCAAAAAGAAGTTCCCGCTATTCTGTACATCGAGTAATCTAAACCTATTATATCGAAGAAAAAAGCTACGAGAAAAGAGCAATACCGCACGAGCCTAGACGATACGAGACAAAGTAAAATCCTGTTACGAATTTTATACTCGTATGAAAGCATCTGTTCAATTTGATATTTTCTAATATACCATAACGAGAATACTACGAGTATATAATAAATACTTATATAGATATATCTATACAATTTTGTAGGTCGTAATACGCGCAGATTTAGGCGCTGCAAATTTCGTCCAGATGTCATCTCAAATAATTTAATATTTTATTGAAACTGTTTCGTTTCATCGCATGTTACATGGAGAAAAAAAAACGTTATATCTAGCAAGAACTGGCACAAAAGGGCCCTAGGGGCTTGCTAAGTCTTGTGGTTTATATGATCACGAAGCATTAAATCCTGAATTCCTTCATTTCTTCGGCTATATTTTACAAAACGATTATACGAATAATAAATTTCATTTCGGTTCAACCACTGAGTCGACCTCTGCACGAAAGTTTCATGATATGAGATGAAATTTGCCAGGAACTGAGAATTACTCCGCATCATTATGAATAAAAAATTACGCAGTCGATCAAATTTGATTATTTGTTGACACCTATATAAAAATGAAAAAAAAAACTACATAAAAATTATTTTGCATTAAAAAAAATCGTAAGCAGCCGAACCTCTACGTCCAGTCGTCTACCCAGGACCAAGAGTAGAGCCTCTTTATTTATCTTATCTAAAACTATCTGAGAAGTTAAGTTTGGAAAATATACGCATTGGTTTCAGTAAATACTAGTCCGTAATTACCAAATTCGAAATATTTAGAAGCTAAGTACCATACACCATTACAATCCATTACAAATCAAACTTGAGGAACTACATTCTGGTCTTGAATTGACTTCATATATAAACTTTAGCTTTCCAGCTAAATTTGGTGAGAAGGTGGAAAACATTTCAAGAAATTTCATCACACAAAACTACTTTAAAAATTTGGTTTTTGTTTTAACTTCCATTCAAATTTATTTTGGCATAAATATTTCATCTTCATCTCTGGATGAGGTGGGGAGTGGGGACTTTTTTCATAAACGAAATATTCATAACTCATAAGCAAGCTTCGCTATCAATTTATATTCACATTTCGTGAGCCGCATCGAGGTGAATGTTATTTTTTAATTTCCCAACGTCAGGTTCATTTTAGTATATCTTTGGGTTGTTCAGAAATATGCTGTCAAAGAACGCTTCATTCATCTCCCCTTACCTCTCTTCATCCAACATTCACCCTAAAGTAGACCTAATCTTAGCTTCTTTCGTAAAATGAAATGACGGATGCCCAGTAATTGCGAAATAACCTCAAAAGGACGTGATCAAAATTTAAAACTCCAAAAATTCAAATCACAAACCCACCAAATGTAAGTAAGGTAAGATTTTAAAAATTCAAAAAATCGTTTTTCGAAAAATTTGGAATTTTTAGCGTTAAAAAGTTATATTTGTTCTCTAGAAGAATGAAAAAATCAAAATAGTCACTCGGGTTCATTTTATCATATTATGACGCTGACGCCACAGTAAAAGATTATCGACATCTTGTGCTTCCCCCCCCCCCATATTTTCCACCATCATGCGTGAAGCCGTGAAGGTGTTTTGGGATATAGTATACTTCTTATCAACGGAATAAATTGTGATTTTTTTTAAACTATACTAGCTAAACTCACATTCCCTTACCTATAGAAAACACTTAATGCCAAGACTACTACGCCTATCTTTTCAACCATCCGCAACACATTTTGATAAATTTTTGATACAAAAGAAAAAATTGTGATTTCACGTTTCATTGAACCAACTCACCTTCTAATACTAAAATACAAGTACATTTAAGATGTAGCTGGTTGTTTTTAATAAAATTCGTTTTTGTAATTTTTTTCTTTCAAATTTTTATAGATCATGAAAATGTAGGTACCTATGCCACCTAAATACAAAGTTGAGTTCGAGTTCTCTACTTCTCTTTTAAATTTTACATTAGACCAAAAAAGCTCTGAAAGTGCCAATGCGTTTATATGCTCTGCAAGTAAAAAGATACATAAAATTAGGAGAAAAAAAATTTTTCGAATAATTCGGCTCAAGTTCACTCCATTGAAATTAATTTCTTCATGATTAATTTTTTTTAGGAAGTTTTCTGAACCAAAAGAAACACTTTTAAGGGAGATACCACGAAAATATCAATATTCTCAAGCACAATAACAAGGTGTATTTTGTTACGGTAAATATTAAATTTCTGTAATTTCTTACATGACAATTTTTCTAATAAAATTACTAATCTGTTTTTTTCATCTCGAATATCGCGTTTTCATGATTATGAACTTCCTTTTATACTTATAAAAATGTAAATAAACCAAGTATTCTAATTAGGCCTATTTTACGGGTAGAATAATTCAAAAAATAGTCTCGGGATACAACGAATTAACGACACGATAAACCATGAAGCCTTAATTAGGTAATTTTCTAAAATACCCAGATATCAGATAATAATAAAAAATAAAATACGTAGCAACGTAATAATTAAACAATCGAGTATTTTAAATATCGTATTCACGTAGCAAAACGTATGCAATGGGAAATGTATAGAAGTAACGACGATATAAAATTACATTTTTATGATAATCAAAAAATGTTTATACAAAGTAGAGTTATCCGGTATTGTTGCTATCTGATGACATTACCATTTGAGAGAATACTACATAGGAAAGCAAATTATATTAATGTTTTGGAGTGACGCTTACGATGATAACATTAGCAAAGGTTTGATGATATAATTTCGCCATCTGTAATTTGTGGCTGACATCATTACGTAAAATACAAAATCACGTGCATCGTATGGTACATACGTTAACTGTAAACGAGTCACTATCCCTTCTTACTTGTATACGCGTTTCGTTGGTAGTTTTTTTTCGCTCGTTATTATAATTTACTTCGATATTGTTTGGGAACACGATACAAACAGGCGTTGTATTTACATGAATTCTAGTTGGATTAAAATACGCAAATTAGCGTGTAAAACGGGCGTGGTTTCATTAGATTAATTCGCCAGACGCGATGAAAATTAGAGGCATTTTATCGAACCATTTGTACACATCGATTGGTTCGTTACGTGCGAAAAATATCCACCGTATGTAGGTGAAGTTCGCTAAAGGTCTCGTAACGAGTGAATAGCGAATACGTTCGTATGGGTAAGCGAAGTACTTAACGCGAATATACGATTTCCGCGGACCAGCAATCTTCGTCACTTGAATTAATGACGAACGTCATGTCGTTACAAATGGGAAGACCGAAGATTTTCATAACTCGAAATGTCTTTCATATTGAATTTAATGATCGCACTCGCTACAATATCTTTATATTTATACGTACCGGGTCAATATGGAATCACAACCGTGCTGACAGATATACGCGAAATGTACATCAATTTTCCATTTGCCAAACTCGTGAAACATCATTTACGAGAAATTCGCACGTGTCTAAAAAAACGCAGCGTTTTGTCGAGTAAGCGAACAAGGGGCTCGGGATGCTGTACGTGTGCTTAAATAAGCGTTCGTTGGTTGGAATGGCGAAATTTGATTTTTTACAATTACATGCATCGAGTAGGCCATCATTTATACCAGATATAAGGTTACGGTCATTTTTATGATTTATAAAGCAACAGCTTATTAGGAAGATTTTTTAAAGCAATGAGAAATGGGGGAAATTCGAACGGAGGTAGTTTTGAAAAATGATAGCATCTAAAAAACACTCGACTCTCGGTGAACAATCTCATCAGTCAACATACCATCATAAAAGTTTTAAGTAGATAAAAATTTTACACTCGTGTTCGGTGCTTTTTTTTTGCAAAACGAGCGAGATAAAGATGGAATGTAATAAGTATTAATGTGGGGGAAAATTTTCGATGAAAATTTCACCTATAAAGATAAGAAAACTTGAAAATTCTTAACGCCTAGAAGATAAATTTATTTTTGAAAAAAATCACACAAGTGCGTACATTATTGGGTTAAAGAGGGAGTAAAATATATAAATTCGCGTTTTTTCAAACAATAAAACACGTCAAAACCGAAACGCCAAGGAGGAAGCGTAAGCGAAAAATCCTACGTCCATGATAAATATCAACGATAAAAAAAAGTTTTACCGCTTACAATAAAGCTACAGGTACATTAAGAGACGAACCCCAATTTTTCGTCGGCGAAAGTGAAATTAAATGCCTGTCGCATACGAAAATACTCATTCCGCAAAGCTGCAATTAAAATGCTTTATTTAATGACGCAATTATTTAGCTTTTAACATTTTCTATTTCAACGTACGTTTTAAAATTTCCGCCGCTCCGTATTTCTAATGTTCACGGCTAACGTAATGATAGTCGAGCGAAAAATTTCATTTCGCGACGCTACGTGACTACTATCTAAATTCAATTTTTTACTTTTAAATTAAACCAAAAATTTACCTCGTTGCGATGTGATGTTGGTTTACACGTGGTCTAACGTATGCAGATGGTGGACGGTTTTTTTTCTAATTTAATAAAAACTCGCAAGGTTTTCAAAATAATTTTGTAAATTTATGCAAATTTTTATATTTTTGTTGCGTGAGCGTAATAATTAAATTAAACGAAAAACAGGTTAATTGGCGAATTAAAAAAAATGTTTCGATTAAATGATCTTTATTTTTTTTTTTTCCAACAAAAAGAATCGAGTATTATACGAATATAAGAGCGTTTTTATACGAATTTTTTATCGTTTATTTACTTTGATAAATTCCAACGTTTGGCGATAATTGGAGTGTATGGAGTTTCAGAAAAAAAAAAAAATTTAAATCGATGTTTTTTTAAGTTGATAATGCAACAGACTGATTTCGTAGTGAACTAATGAACGATGAACTAAAGAATCGTCTGGAGTCAATGGAGAGACGAAGAGCTTTTTTTTCCGGGTTCCCCAATCCGCATTCTAGCGGTGGGGCCAATTTATTTAATGTAATATCGGATCACATATAAGTTATGCTACAAGCCACCCAGTGATGAAGCGACCAAGGGAGGATAGTGGGCGAATTCTTACCTTTCAGTTTTTCAGCACACTCCCTGCCCCCCTTCCCCGCTCCCATCCCCATGTATTATATATACATGTATTACATAGATATCTTTCGTTGAATTTTTTTCTATTATTCTAATTATTTTTTGGTTTGAATTAATTTTATTAGGTATTTCAATTTATTTCTATCAAAATCATATTTCACTCATTTCAAATTCTGTCTCAAATAGTCTACTTTTGCATAACGGAGTTCAATCGCTCATTTTTTTTGATTCGCCCCTATTTTCAGACCCTTTAAGCGAAGTACTCAAAAGTTAAATTTTGGTCATTTTCAAACCCACTTTACGGTACCTTGAAAATAATAATTTCAATTTTTTTTTTTTTTGAAATTTTTGAATTTTCTACTTTCTGGTTTTTTAAGTGTTCGTGGCTGTGACATCATGCGAATCGGTATATTCTTTTGACATTTCATGAAACTGATCATAATTGATACATTTCTATAAGTGCATAATTATAATAAAGCTGCACATATACCATAAAAAAACTCATTTTGTATTTTTACTGTGGCCAGAGACATGGCAACAACAACTGCTGTGCATTTAAGTATAACAAGTTGCATTATCCAAAAATGAGGGAAAATTATAATTTTCTTTTTGCAAAAACAACAGTGACGGTGCGAGGATCCATTTACCCGAAGAAAGCGCCAGAGAAGGTGCTGAAATAGTTGATTGACTAAAACTGGATAAAAATATAATGCAACAACTGAAAAATGATGTAAACAAACATCAAATCTTAAAAAATGAGCTTCGCGCCTTTCATTATTGTATAGTCGCCTTCTACAATATTAAGCTACATATCATTTTCAATTCGACTTGTTTGGGCATCTTTCATTTTTTCCTTTTTTTTTTAACTATTTTTTATTCGACATGTTTATAAATTTTTTGTTTTTTCATTTAGTTTTTTAAATTTTTATTAGACATAGTTGTGAATGTTTTGTTTATTTATTTATATGTTTTTTTAATTTAACGCGCTTGTGAATTTTTGTTTTTTTTTTTTCTCATAATGAAGTGAATCTAATTTGTATTATTTTTTTAAATTATAAAAAAACTTACACGTTAAAAAATCATGAAGAAAATTCATTGGTAAATTTTTAGAAGTGGGTTATAATTGTTTGTGAAAAGGAATCTCCCACGCCCTCATAAGGCGCTTATTCGAGTGGTTGCCACTGGCGCAAGCATCGCTCCCGCCGCCACTTAAAAACAATACGAAAATTTTTTATTGCGAGGAAATTCCCTTCAGTGACAAAAAACTATGAAATCTCTACCAATATAAAGGAATTACAAAAATTAGAAAAAATTTAAATCATACTCTTTGTTAAGTCCGTATTGAATGAAAAGAGGTAGGATCATCACAAACTAGGCCAAATTTCTGTTTATTTCAAAAATGGAAAGAAGTTATCACAATGATTGCTATATGATGTCAAAAGTACCTCATAACATTTTTTAGACTTCTCAAAATTAAATCAAAGTTTTACAAAATTTGAAATTTTCAAAAAAATGAATTTTAGCGCAACTAAAAATTTTTCATGTTTCCAAGTTCTAATCTGTCTTCCAAAAAAAATTTTAGTTAATTTTAAAAATTTATTTACATAATTTATTAGATAATTATTTATAAATAAAGTAATGAATCATAAAAAAATAATATTAAAATTTATTAATAAATTATCTTCGCATTCAACATTTCCCAATTAAAATATTACCTCCATGGCAGACATTTACCCCGAATATAGATCTTTCCTTAACAAAATTCACAAAAACCTCAACAAACCCGATTATACTTAAACAAAACTTTCAGTTCCTATTAGAAAAATACACAAATTTCAATCATATATATACAGATGGTTCTAAAACTACTTATAACACAGGATGCGCGATTATCCATGATAGTACGCACATACCCATACCTCTTCCATCATACTACTCCATTGTTTCCTCAGAATTATATGCAATCAAAACAGCAATCAGCTACATCAATGACTTTTCCCTACATCATACAGTTATATTCACAGATTCTCTTTCATCCCTACTAGCCATCCAAAATCACAGATCTAAACAAACACATCCTATAGTACAGGAAATTACTTCATCTCTACTTTCCTTTCAACCAATAAAAACAGTTATCTTATGCTGGATTCCATCCCACTCACAAATAGAAGGTAATGAGTTAGCTGATTGCATTGCCAAACAATCTTACCTCCACCACCCAATCGCAGATATAGATATCCCTCTGAAAGATTTGAAAACCTATGCCAAATCCTTACTATCCGAAGAATTTCAGTCATACTGGTCAAATGTCCCAAATTCAAACAAACTCAAAAGTATTAAACCCACCATAAACATCTGGAAAACTTCTCTGCAACATAACCGTCGACATGCATCCATTCTTACTCGTCTCCGTACTGGCCACTCCCTCATAACTCACCAACACCTCCTTGCCAAGCAGCCACCTCTATATGTACCTCCTGTAATGTCCTCATAACCGTCTCACATATCCTTACTGAATGCCTTCTTTATCAATCTCACCGGTCCAAATATCTTAAGTCTAATACTTTAAAGGACATTCTATCAGATGATCAGGCACAAATTGATAAATTATTCCTTTTTCTAAAGTCCACAGGATTAACAAGTAAAATCTAGATTGTTGCTGTGCCTCTAGCCATTGTTGCTGTACATGGCACATAAAAAAAAAAAAAAAAAAAAAAAAAAATAATATTTAAAAAATAAATTAGATTTACACATAAAAACGGTTTTTGGCATTCATCTTTTTAGTTGGAGCTTAAGGGCAATTCCACTCGATAATCTAATCCAGGCCGCCCCTAATCCTCAAAAAACGTGATTTTTCGCTTCAACTTCTAAACAACCCATTATTACTGAAAAGTCATTCAGAGCTATGAATTACGGGTAACTATGACGAGTCAGGATTTGGAGACCATCTTTTTGGAATTTTCAAAGTCAGTTTGGCGATCCTACAAAACTACTTTTCTACAAAAAATTTGTATTGAAATGGAAGCATATGTCTTATTATTATTTTTATTTTAGCAGCTGAAATTGTTGAATATCCCATAAATATTAATTTTTTATTGATTTTTTTTTTATTAATTTTTTTGAGTTGTTTGCCCCTTCTTCAGCCTTCCTCGAAAGTTGAGTGATCCGTCATTTTGAGTATTATAGAAGAAATAAAAAAAATATTTTTTCAAATTTTTAAGAAAAGTTTCTCACCAAATTTTGAGCAAATTCATAAATACCCAACGGCGCTACGCGAGGCCTTAAATATATATATACACGAAAAAGTTTGATATATCTCAAATGATTACAAATGATCTGAAACGAAAAGATTTGAAGACCTCATCCTCCCCCGACCCTCTTCCAAAATCAGAGAGACTGTAATAGCTATCATTTTTGAGTTAAAAACTCAGCTAAAAACTACTACTTCATCAATAAGTAGTTATGAAATGAATTATTTTGTAACTCCTAATCATATTGAACCTGAATGATATTTCTTATTTTTTTATTTTATTTTACGTTCAATTCCAAATAAATTTTCTGGTTTATTAATAATATTATTTTCATTATTTTTAATTTTAATTTTTCCTCTTATAGTTATACAAGTTTTTTTTTCTATTAAGCAAAGGTATAATCATAATCAGTGGCATAAGTAAGGGAAGGGGGGGGGATAAAGAATGTTTTTTTTTTTGTTTTCAACAGGCTTAAGGGCACTAAAACCACATCTCCGTATTGTTTTAGTGAGGGCTAAGGGGACTTGAGCCCCTCCCTTTTTGCTCGAGTTTTTTGTCTTAATTCTGAATTCCTTCAACTACTTTTGCTTCAAAAATTAGAAAAAATATTATTTTGCTCTTAGTTGAAACCAGAATATAATCAAATATCATTCAATATTTTGACTCAGAATAAAAAAAAAAAAAGAAAAAGAAAAACATGAAAAAAATGCTAAAAAGTTCATTCTTAATTTCTAAAATTCTACCGACTCTATTGCTTATAACTGGGTAAAATATATTCTAAACTAATTCAACATTAAAATAATGCAACATGCAACAAATGAATTAGCGCAACAGTTGTACATTTCAATCGCCCGTACCATAGAAAAATTACGTCTCAACAGGTGGTTCGATGTAAGCGAATAAAAGAAAAGCCTGGCCTGGTAAGACGCAGAGCGAAAATATATTTTCGAAATAGCAGGGTGTCTGCGAAATAAAAACACATCTCCGAATTCACTTTTCGTTTCGCGAACCGAATCCAAATAGCGAGGTAATTTAACTGATAAATGTGCCAGACTTGAATAAACTATCGGTAGAACCGTCGACTCCATTTCATATAAATGGAAATTAATTACAAAAATTGATTAAAAATCAATAAAACTACCTCGCGTCAACCACATTTTTAGATTTATTGTACCGAATTAAATACAAAAATTTTTTTCGTGACCAAAAAAAAGGAAGAAAATTCGTCGGTTTTATAAATTGTCCTATTTTTTTTCTAGAATTCCGTAACTACGATTGTTGCTTTTGTATTCGCGGAGTGGCTCAGTGGGTTATCGCCATATGGGGGCCATTAAGGAGAGCAATTTTTTTTTCGAAATGAAAAAAAATAATAATAACAACGCGATATAAATTAATTACCGGTGTACTACGAATATGGCCGAAACAGTTATCAGTGTTTGTTACGTAAAGCGAATTTTTTTACTTCTCCTTGAACCGGCACGACGGTCGGCGGAAGGTTGCTGCTAGTAAATATCGTATCGTAACGATCAAAATTTTCCGTAAAGATTGCACGCTTATCTGATCGATACAAACAACTATATGTTTTTTGAATTCAAGGGTTTTTAATATAATCGTGAAAAATACGATATTCCCATTAGTCTACCAGTTAGATATTTTTCAATGGTCCATTTATTCGTGTCGTAATTTTAGAATTCGACGTACGAGCGGAAATTCTCGATAAGATTTTCGGTAGTAATTTTCCAAACGATTGGCCTATTTCGTATTTTTTACTTAATTTATCGATTTATTTTAGCGCTTGATGAACGTCGAAGGAAATATTTCTACGATGTTCGAATCTACGGTCGGTGACGATTAATAAGAGCTCGGCGAGACGTAAGAAAAGTGCCGAAATGGTGAATACATATTCGCAATATCAATAGAAAACGTAGACGAACACTGCGATGGGTGACGGGAAGTAGCTGATTATAATCGGTTCGCGAGTTAAAAGCACAGTCTCACATTCGCCTAGGAAATTACACGCTGAAGTAAAGTGGCAATGGGAGCATCCAATTTTGACGAACGACCTCAAACCTTCAACGTACAAATAATACGAAAAGAGTAGCGGCCGCTAGCTACATAGTAGGTACACCGTACGACGTACACACGTTATGCAAAGAGTATTTATCTCGTCCCCTCATCGTTACCGACGAAACGCGCTATGTGATATCTTGTGGGAATTACAATCATCTGTTAACAACGAAAATATAATCAAGATGGCATCGTCGACCTAATATCGTTCGCAATAATTTTATCCGCCGGCGATACGTGATTTAGTCGGACATTAATGAATGGCATTTGGCGCTTTTTAAAATGATATATTCAGTTCGTCGTATGACCTACTACCACGATGAACATTGCCAACGCACCGAGGCCCCGGTGTTTATATTCACGCTTCGATATAAACTTCGAACGCGCGTTTTCACTGTCTATTCTTCCACTTCGTGCAAGTGCTAAATAAATTCGAATAAATATTTCACCGGTGTTCGTCGCAGCTTACTTAACGTGTATTGTATGCGTAATGAATTCATAACTCGACGACGAGCTGTATGCTATTGCGCGCATAACTGTTACACGAAACCGAACGTTTGAAATGAAAAATTCGACGAGTAGCATCAGTCATCGTTTAGTAGACGAGTGTTTTATAATTATGTATTTTTAAAATATTTGTTTTTTTTTATAATGTCTTACTATACATCATACATCATAGTGGCGTAGCCAGAATGTTTTTTCTTGGTGCCTAGACAAGAGGCACGATGGGGCTTTACGAAAAAAAGTTTTTGAGATGAATGTGAGAGTCATCCTCTCCCGCTACAGGCTCACAATTTTTTCACGTCGAGAGAACGATTTTTTTCACAATTTTAAATACATACTTCCTCATAACAAATAATTTCAAAATTTGTGAAAACTAGGTATAAGCATAAATATGTAAACACCTCAAATTTGCCTCCATTAAAATCTACTGCACATGAAGAAGTCTGCCTTGTCCTAGAATTACAAACTACTTTTATAGGCTTTAAAAAATATATCATTATAAATGTGTTGAAAAGAGAATTTGTTTTTAATATGTACTTTCTATATAGTGATTCGAGAACATGAAGAATCATGAGTTTTTCTTAAAATTTACAACAAAAAAAAAAACAAGTTTTCAATGATTTGAATTTTTTGAGCAATTCAAAGATGAAATTCCGAGCTTCAAAGATGAAAAAAATCAACTTTATTGAAATTCAGAATTTTTTTTTATTAATTTATTAGCTAACCTAGTCACGCGTTGTTGTGGCTCAGTAATGCACAGTATTATTGTTTAACAAACATTTATTTTGCAAAAAAAAAAAAAAAACATAAAGGTCAATAATTCAGATAAAAAATATCCTATCATTTAATATTAGACCAAATTACAGATAATGTATACCAAATTTAATCAGAATCGGTTCAGTAGTTTCGGAGTTTATGGCGGACAAACATCGTGAAATGAGATTTTGAATTAAGAAAATTTTTCTGTTTTCAAACGTTTCAGAAAATATTTAGATTTTGATTTTCGATAATTCATAAATTATTGTTTCAGTGAAAGATGAATGATTGATAGAAATTTTTTATTAGATAAAAATAACTGAATTAGGATGTTCTTTATACTTGTACAATCACAGCCTGAATTTTTTTTTGTTGCTATTCAAGGATCTAACTATGTCATCAAAGCAAAAAAAAAAAAATTCAAATTACACAATAACCCTTAACTCGAATTTCTGAGGATTTTATTTCATCAGGATGAAATTTTGTGAAAGTTGATTTGAAGGTCAGAAGAACTCTGTTTTATTTCGTACCTCTGAAAAAAAGTCGAACATCATTGTACAAGTTACATTCTAGATCTTATTTTATCGTGAATTCACTCGCACCTACGATGCGCGAAGAGCAAAATAAATTTTTTACAATTTTTTTTTTCTCGGGCGCCATGTGCTGCAGCTGAGGCCAAGAACGCACGTATGTGAGTAGATTATATTCTGTGGAATTTTTTTTAATCATTATTTGAAATGAGGAATGATCGAGCTCTCAGATGTATTCAGTTTCGTCGAATAAAAAATTATAAAAAATCTCAAATGTAGAAACTGGAGAGGGAAGTGGGGTCAAACCTATCGTACTTTCATCTTATAGTGGAAAAATTCACTACAATTCGTACCTATTAAAATTTTGAAAATATTAAAAAATGCGACGCTGTCGTTAAGTTTTTCTAATTAATTTTTTTTCACCAATCGTGTTTCTTTGATGTCAAATTTTCAAACAATCCGAAAAAAAATTTAACAACGTTGAAATTTAACAGCTATCATAAAAAATAATAAGAGGTCTCCCACTTATAAAGAAAATCAAACAAATTACGTTAATTCTCATTTTTTTTTTTATTTGCTTTGATTTGGTTATAATAAAATGAAAGGAAAATACGTAAGCAACCATGCCGCTTTATCGAAGCTGAGTTTCCAAATGAGATGCTGATTTTAGGATAAATATAGTACTTCTTGTCCACAAGAATCATATGAATCCATGTTTTTCAAAGTTTAGCTATTAGCTCAAGTACCTTCAGTTTTGATGATCCGTCATTATGTATCCATTCCGAGTAAAATTCAAGAGATCATATTATGTTCCCCAACTAACTCTTTGCACAAAATTTGACGTATTTAATTCGATTTGGTGAGAATATATATGGACGATTCATGATATTTCCTACCGTAGCCTAATTTCCAGCCAAATTTACTTGGAAAGCTAAAAAATAAGTTACTCACTACAACTCACTTTATCGCATGAGACCACAATAAAAAACTTTCACCCTTCGTTTACCCACCACATTTTCCTCTTTCCCCTCCAACATCACTTATGAAGTTGGATTTGAGAAAGAGTATACTTTTCATTCGGTATGCACTGTTTGAGGCTTCTCAAACCATACTCAATTTAATTAATTAATTACGTAATTACGCTGAAATTGAATAGGAAGGAGAAAATCACACGAGCGTATATATTGCCATATATGAAAATTTCAGCTCGAAAAATTCGCGCCCTAGCGGGGTTCGAACCCCGGACCTTTTGATAGCCGGTCAAACGTGCAACCATTACACTACTAGTGCGTCGGAAAGTTCGACGCACTAGTAGTGTAATGGTTGCACGTTTGACCGGCTATCAAAAGGTCCGGGGTTCGAACATCACTTATGAAGTTGGATTGAGAAAGAGTATACTTTTCATTCGGTATACACTGTTTGAGGCTTCTCAAACCATACTCAAATTTACTTCATCCGCCATTTTGGATCTATTTTAAACTCAATTCAAGGTGTCATACTTTAATTTCAAACTCATCTATTATCTACAATTTGATTTTCTAAGAATGATTTGGCGAAGAGATGCGAGAGGTCTAAAAAATTTCGTGACTAAGAACCTTCTTAAAGAGCAATTTTTGGTCTAATCCCACTTCAATGCATTTAAGAGGCTGATATTTTGATATGTTGATGTCCTCAACTCACTCTTTTATGTGAAACTGTGAACAAAACTTTTCAGTTCTTCAAACTCTGAGTAATCCGCCATTTTGAAATCAGTAAAAAAAAAAATAAATAAAAAATAGCTTTCTTGTATTCACATGAGGAAGCTTTCATTTGAATTTGAGTAATTTTCATTCATATCGGCCGCTGCTATGAACGAGGAGAAAAACCTACATAATATGTATATCGTAAAGCACATTGGCTGATCAGTTATTGAAATACAAAAATAGGAAGACCACTTCAACTATCTCCCCTTTCCAAATCAGATAGTCCGTAATAGCTATCATTTTTCTTTAAAAATTCATAGCAGTAGTAAAAATATCCAACTTGGTAGAGTAAATGCTATTGTAAATTATGGACGATAATTCGACGAATGAGAAGCTAAGTCTAATGCAATGATTTAATTTTTTTCCGCACTTGGAAAACTTATTTTACCACTCGTAAAAAAGTTTATCATTCTCGTTATCACTGAAACAACGCAAAAAGCGCGAAAATACACGCTTTAAGACTTTGATTGCTTATATCTAAGTTGAGATTGGCGTGCAATTACGTATAGGTAGTGATATCTTCGTATAAATAAGCTAAGGTGCCTACGTACGTAAAGTTTACGTTACGACGATCGTTTTAATTCGTCATTGAATAGAATGAGCAATTTACCTGCTATTTCGGTATCCTCCGACGAACGCTTGCTCTTACAAAACCTACTGCTAAATTTACAACCCATCTTTGAGATATCCAGCTTTGCGGTTTTCTCGGGAATTGCTTCAAGAATTTAAATTCTCCATTTCAATTGGAAGCTGCGTGAAACATTAAAATAAAAGCATTATTTTCGTTTTCATCGAAGCAACATTAATTATGGGAAATGACAAACATTTCATTATCGTACGTCTAGGTGTAGAGCAATCGAATGAGAAATTGGAAAGTTGCATGCTATATTCAAGTTCTAAATAAAAAATGATAAACTGATTCGGCAAAGAGGGGTAGAGAAAAGGTATTTGTAATCGTATTGCAGGTGTTCAACTCTTTGTTGCACATATTTTTTCCTCGCTCGTAGCCAGGCTGTACAGCATAACAAGAATGGTCTTTTTTGTTCTTGTTATTGCTGTTTCTTGTAAAAAAGAAAAGAAAAGAAACGTTTCTTCATATTTCTTGCTGACAAATCGTTTATACAAGCTACTTGCTTTAAAAGCAAGATTTTTTTGTCAGCAAGAAGTATTAGTAAATGGTTAATAACGTCCTCAATTATGGAAATTATTTTTTAATTTTTTTAAACAGATCAACGAATTATAAAATTGCAACAAATTGTAAGCACACTTTTTTCACAAAAAAAAAAAAGAATCGTTGAGAAATTTACTTTAAAATTTTTTTCATAATTTAATTTGCAAAGTAAATTTCCTATAAATGTACACTTGTTACCCATATTACTGTACGTCGTTTTTCAATAAATCACAGAAAAGGGGTTTGAAGAGTGCTAAAAATGGTTATTAAACTCCAAATTGCCTCACGAAACCCCATATTTACATATAAATGGTTATAAAAACAAAAATTCCAAAAATAGGGCGGAAAAGAGCTCCATTTGAAAGATTGTGATGAATTGTAAAACAAGGAGAGAAGAGACGAAATCTAAAATGACACAGTCGAATACCCCAGCTCATATTCATATTTGCAATGGATGTGATCTTGAAATACCAACATTTATTGCTTTTTCTTACTTAATGCCCTTCACGTGAAGATGTGAAACCATTTTTTTTTTCGTTCATCGCAAGATAAAATGAATTTTAAAAAATTCCAATTAAAATTAAATTTATTTAAATTAGAAAAAAAAATTAATTTCGACTTAAAATTCAAATTTAAATAAAAATATAAAAATTTTAAGCTTCTAACTTGGCAAATCATTCAAATTTAGATGAAGGATGGAGGACAGGGCCAAATTAAAGGGGGCTAGAGGGCCACCGTTTGAGATACATGACATATTTGAAATGTAATCGAAGTGCATTAATTCTCCAATCTTCTTTTATTAAAAAAAAAAAAAAAGAAAGGCAAATAAAAATGTTCATGGTGATTAGCGTTCTGATACTAGATTTATTAAAAAGGATTAAAGACCTAAAAATATATAAATGTGAAAAAAAAAAAATTCTAAATCTCGCGATAGATTTTTTGAACATTTAACTTTGATGAAAAAATTCAGGAGGTTGGGAAGAATCAAGAATTTTTTTAGGAGCAATAAATATTTTCAAGTTTCGCAAGTAGGATTAAAAAAAAATTTACGCTTCGTACATCAAGTTTGACAATTTTAAATTCTAAATCAACTTCAAAAATGTTTATTTATGTAAATAAAAAACAAAAAATAAATAAATTAAAAATTCTCATTAAGAAATCAATCTGTCGACGTATTAATAAAATTTTTAAAATTTCATTCTCTTTATAATTGTTTGTAAAATTAAAATGTATGTATAAATTAACGATCGCAAATGGCCCTAGTTGCAGAGCGACCGAAAATAAATTCATTTAAAAAAAAAATCAGAATAATGTTCTGATGAGAAAATGAGGAGATAGGAATGTCATGATGCGAAAATTGTGAAAACCTAAAATTGTCAGCAATACTTGCATGCGATTATATCAAATATGCACGGACGTTAATATTCTCAATTTTCAGTTTTTTAAGTCAATTTGAGCGCGAATTGGAGCACAAAACAGCTTTTTGAAAAAATTACGAGTCATGAAATTTTTTCATTCTTCCAAATTTCTTCACCACACAGACCTAGAAACCTCCAACTTCGCATGTTGAGTTCTTTGCAAACTTAAATATGAACTTTTGAATCGTCGTCAAAATGTATACAAATTGGCACATCGTCAAAATCTGAATAAAACTTGAGAAAATTTAAATGGCTAATATTGAATAAATATGTGCTCATGCGATTATTCATCTGCTTAGGTGGTTTTCGAGAAGGTAGGCGGGGTTTTCAGCATCGATACTGGGTGCAGACGTAAAGAGACTAACATTATTTATGCAAATTTAAACGAAGTCCCCATTGAAAACTCAGCTCTAGTAATGTGGCATGGCTGCTTACATTTTTTTTTCATTTGTTATATGTGAATAAAAAAGGAATACGAAAGATTAAATCATATCAAGCCGTGAAGAAAGTTTATTATCATATTTCTGTATTTTTTTTTTCAATTTATAAATAAAAAACCGAACAAAAAATGTTTTTTTTTTCTAATTTAAATAATTCTATATTTATTGTTTTTGAATTTAATTAAATTTTAATTTATATTTATTTGAGTTTTTTTTTGTATTTATAAAATTAATTGACCAAGAGTAAAATTAATGATATAAAATCCAAATAAAAAAAGAACAACTATCCATATTCTTGTACACAAAATGTATATTACACATATTGGTATATCAGGACAGCCCGAACGGTTTGACATTTTTTAGCGAATGTTCCTGTTCATTCCCTATTCATAACACAGATATGAATTTACATAATGATAACCCGATAGTAGACTAAAATAACTGATAGCAGTTGTGAGTATAGGTATAATCTACTCGCAGCATACATAGAGCAAATGGGAACAATTTTCAATGAAGTAAATAAATATTTATTCTGAAAATTTTCTATTCCTACAGCCACGAATATTAGTACATGTGAAACTAATAAATAAATATACACGAAGATACGAGATGACTTCATAAAATACGACGATAAAATTAAATAGATGTTCTATTTGAGAAATATTACAGCCATTAAAATCTTGGTCAAGAAGTTGGATAAATAATACCGACTAAAGTATATCAAGGAGTGTAGTACATAATCAGATATCTATTCACCTATACTGTTCCTATATCCAGACAACATGTACAGGTAAATATGTTTAAAAAAACGTAAGCAGCCATGCCGCTTAACTGGAGTCGAGTTTTTAATTTGTGCTGGTCAAGAGTCGAAACTAACTAATAATGTTGGTAATTACTAATCTCTACCCTTCTCTCCATAGCTCTAAAACCCATCTGCATAGTTTAAATAAGGGCATAGTACATTAGTACTTAGTCTCAGTGATCATAAGAACGAAAAGTTATCAAATCTGTTTTTCGCATGGAACATTCGTCGTTTGGATTCGTTCCCATTCAAATTTGAGGGACCACATTACAATCACAGAGTAAGGAGAAAATTATAATTGATACCTATTTAGCTATTAATCGAGTAAGTGTTGAGAAATATCATTAAACAGCGGAAATTAATTTTTTATAAGCTAAAATATTGATCAAAATAAAATTTTTTTTTAAATATATATTTCAATATTTAGTCAAAATTGTTTACATTTTTCATCACATACTTGAGTAAAACATAAATATCATCTATACGTCTAGCCTTCGTTCAATATATACGAAATTTAAGCTTTCTACTTATATTTGGTGGAGAGCTGAATGAATTGAAAAATTTCCCAACCACATCAGTTAGATAGTCAACATCTAATAGCATAGTTTTTCATTGAAAAATCGACTAAAAAGTAATTTACTACTACCCTGCGCATTATCCTCAACTATTCGAAGACGAAAAAATCTATTTATAAAAATCATTCCTTTGACGAATGACTCAGCTTCTAAGTCTTCATTAAATTCGACCCCGTTCAAGAACACTATTTTCAAAATTTTCTTCGTCTAATTAATTCGTCGAAACCGATGGCCGAAAGTATAAAAGTCTTTTAAATAAATTCCACGCAATTGTTTAATTTTTCGTTTCAGTAACTAGGCGCGAAATTATATTAAAGAGTCTGTGTTGGCATTTAACTGTAAATTAGACATTTTACTTTTCAAAGATAATCCACGAATAGGAGCCCTGGAGCGATATTTTATAACGAAACTGCTTATTTGAAAATTACAACGGAGCTTAAAATTAGTCAGCAGCATCTGAAAATTTATTATTACTTTCGGGCCGACAAGGTAGTAGGTATAATGACGTAACCAACTTCGACACAAACGTTCGCCAGTTAGTAAACGTAACTCGGCGTGTAAAATTATTCAATGAATCTCGTTAACTTCGCATCACCCGAGGTATGGTCGTGTAATGATGTAGATTTATTCGAGAAGACAATTGACGAATCGAGGTACTCGACTGAGTCGCAGTTGCGCTTATTTTTCTAGCCGTAGGATCACTTTCGCTTGATAATTGGACATCTACTTACGAAAGGAATCGATGTTTGACAATATCTAATAAGAGGATATATTAGGTAAGTCCACTAAATGATAATACTACAGAGGAAAACGAATTCGCTAATTTCAACGTAAGCTCGTCGCTCGTTGATTTCATTTAGAGGAAAACACGACAGTCTCATGCACAAAACGTCCTTCAAAACGGAGTTACCTGCGAGAAAACAAATCTAAATTAAAATTCAACCCTCGATAAAGAAATTTACGTAATTCGTTCTTTCCAAGCCTTTGAATACAATTTAATAAACATTTTATCAAAAGGTTGCAACACAATGAAGAAAATGAGCCCGCAAGCGTGGTACTCGTGCTCCGAATCTATTTCGGAATGAAAACGGAAGAGAAAAAAATTCGCACTTCAGATCCACATGGCAACATTATTAATAGCCATTTATCAAAGTTCAACTCGATTCAACCAACACCATTCAATTCGCAGATTGTTTTAGGTTTTTTAATTAAAAAAATAAAAAAAATAATAATAAGATTACGCGGTACCAGTAAAAAATAAGTAATAAATTCGTACGAGCGATATGAGACGGAGTATCGTTTAATTTTCAAAATAAATGAAAGACCGAGGATTTAACTGCGTATCATTTTCATCCCGCTGTCACTTTATAGAGCCTGATGATAGCGACCTCTCTTATAACCCATATAATAGAATAAATATTTCATCATTTCGCGAATTTCATAAAAACTCTCGTTTATATAGAAGTTCTAAACAAAAGTACTCTCTAAAAACCGCATATACGCGGTTAATGTTATTAAAACTTATTACTTCAACGTGTTGACACGTGTTAAATTATTTACTTTTCGTACAGATATTCCCAAAGCGGAATCGTTTTTTTGCTTGTTAGTAGTTGGAAATTAATTTTACCATAACTCTACTCTGTCTCCTTCGCTAACCAGAACATTCTTAATCCCTGTCGTAGGGGGAGGGGAGATAGAGCAAAAAACGGATTTTGGCGGGAAAATCACAACAGGAAATCCCATAGGAATTGTCCATATTTTCTCACTTAATCGACCTAGAAATGTCAAGACTTGGTATGTAATGGGCTCATATGATTATTATGGGCAGAAAGTACTACAATATCACTAATTCATCTTTTTAGCTGGTTTTCGATGAGATCGATTGGAAGTTTTGCAGATTTTGCTGTATTACCGTTCTGAGTGTGTTCAGTAGGCATGGAACGGTTAGCAAATGTTACCTCCAATTAACAACCCAGTTGCAGGGATGCGGCATGGATGCTTATGTTCTTTTTTTCAATTTTGAAGAATTTTTAACAAATATTTTTCATTTTTTACTTTTTTTGACTTTAGAAAATCATTTTTAACACATCGACTTTTCAAAATTTAGGAACATCCTTTATTAATTTTTCCATTAATCAAATTATATGTTTCTAAAGGAGGGGGATGGATATAAAATTTTTTGGTTGAATACATACAGTACACAGACGGACATTTTTAAGACTTTTTTATATTAGGTATTTTTTTTATATGTAAAATTATTTTTAAAATTAGGAAACTAGATTCATTTTAATTTTTATTGTAAAAAATTTGAAGTCTTGATTTTTGAAAAAAAAATGCATGCAGTTCTCAAGAAATAAAATAAAAAATCATATTGAATTTTTATGATGTCATTCTCCGAAAAATATTAATAGATATACGATTTTTGCTTTATGCCCCGTTTCTAGAAAAACTATGCAACCAAGGAGGATCTTTTCTAATAAAAATTATTCAGGAGTACCCGGTCAATGATTTAATGGGAGGATTTTGTAAAATTTTAGTTTGGTGGTGGTTTTTATGGAATTGACTAAAGTAACATGACAAAAATTATGAGAAAGTTGAACAGTTGTTGAGATGAAATAGGAATTTTGCAAAATCCTTGCATTAAATCATTGACCAGGCACTCCTGAATAAAAATTTTTCAAAAAGATCCTCAAGGGTTGCATAGTTTTTCCGGAAACGGGGTATAAAGCAAAAATCGTATTTTTCCCACAATTTTGATGTTTCAATTTTTTGTTTTCCAAAACATCTATTAATATTTTTCGCAGAATGACATCATAAAAATTCAATATGATTTTTTATTTTATTTTTCGAGAACTGCATGCATTTTTTCTTTCAAAAATCAAGACTTCAAATTTTTTACAATAAAAATTAAAATGAATCTAGTTTCTCAATTTAAAAAAAAAATTTACATATAAAAAAAATGCGTAATATAAAAAGTCTTAAAAATGTCCGCCTGTGTACTGTATGCATTCAACCAAAAAATTTTATATCCTACCCCCCCCCCCCTAAATAATAATTTATGATCTTCAAGCCATTTTAAAATGAATAGATCTGAAGTAAATAATTTCCTTTACCTCCGCCTTTGCATTTATAGTAGCAGTACACACTACACACTACACGAAGATGAATGATGAAAAGGAGAAAAAATGAAATGAAAAGGCAGAACATTATTATTTTTATGAATCAACATTTTTTTAACAAATGATTAGAACATATTAACCTAAGAAAAATAATATATCTATAGAATAAAAATTGGATAAAAATAAGATCATTATTTTTATAGAAATTTCACGAATAAAAATATTATTAATAAAATTAAAAATATAAATAAAAAAAATAAAATTTAAATAATCAAATAAACATAACAATCGGAAAACAGTGAAAACAGGAGAGAGGCTAAAGTAACTGAAAAAACAATTTTTTCCCCTTTCCGCGCCATGTACAGCTCAGGGCTAGAGGCGCGTAAGAGAAAATTTTTAAGCTATTTTATATTTAGAGAAGGGAGTAAAGTTTGGATGATTTGAGGAAAGGTAAAAGGTTGATGATATCTGAGGGATTGTTTGAAAAGATTTTCTCAGTGTTGGGGAGATATAGAGAAAGTTGGATGCGGTATTTTGGGCAGTGTTTTAGTAGGTGTAGTGTGGAAATGGGAGTTAGACATATGTCACAGGTAGGTATTGGCTGTTTGTTAAGAAGATGATTGAGAGTTAAGAGTAAGTGGCCGGAACGCACCCTTGTCAGGATTATTTGATGTTTTCGGGAAAGAGTATTAGGAATATAAATAAATAGTTTGTAAATTTTTTTTACAAGATTTTTTTTTAAAGTACGCACTGGAAGAAAAAAATTGATTTTCCAACCGCAGTTTACATAAAACCTGAAATAAATAAGCCGCTAAACAACCACAGGCGTCGAACCCTTGAATTTTTGTATTTTTTGTATTACGTTTAAAACAAACTTGAAGGTACAAATTGTGAACAACTCAATTCCCGAAAAGCTTTATTTTCTCTTCTAAATATAATATATTCGCAAAACCACCTTTAATGAATTTCCAACTAAATGACAAAAGTTCTTTCAAATTTAATACTTTACCGCGGCAATTTTAGGAGATGTTTAGGTACGCTATGGTTCCACTTAAAATCCTCATTTATTATAGTGAAATTATTTGGCTGATAGATTATACAGATACAATATAAAAACCTCGTATACGCAGATTCTAGGTATAAATTATTGATAAAATTGAAAGTTTTGAAATACGAAGGCCACACAAGAGTAACTAGGTTGCTCAACTGTTTAATATAGCTAAAATCTCGCGGTGGTAACAGTAAAGGAAAATCGATCATTTTTTGATTTATTAATATTTCGCTTAAATTGGTTACTTTAAGAAATAAATTATTCATATAACGATTTAAAAAGGCAATAAATTTCGAAATTATTTTAAATGAAGGTAATAATTACTTTTTAGCTTGAAATATTTTTTGTACGAATAAGCAGCGAGGCTTGGTGTAAAAGACGTGATTCATTTGGAGCGAATTAGATAATTTTTTTAGTAGGCTAATATTCTCTCCTAATTCGTATAATCGGTGAAGGTTTTTCTCATTTTTAAGAATTAATTTTTCGCAGCGTTTAAATAGTTTTACAATTACAACGAAGGTTTGGTTCTGATTTATTTTATCATTGAAAAACACAGCGCTGATTGAATAATATAATTTTTTACAAAGAATGCACGTCGACGTTTAAAGGAGCGCGTGCGGGTGCAAGTTAATTCGAGCTAACGTTATTTAGTAGAATTTCTTCGGCGAAGGAAAAAACAATAAGTAGCGTTATTTCGTTCATCTGAAAAGAACGATCTTAGTTATCCTATTTATTTGAGTTTTCCTTTCAAGTGCATCTATTTTTCTTTTCTTCGCCGTACCGTCGAAAATAATTAAACTTCCTTGCAACAATGGAGCCTTAAGTCTTTTCATTATTAGTCTCCAACATCTTTAAAATTTCACAAATCAAATAAATTGTTTTAACGGTTTCCTTGGTCCAATTTTTTTTTCTCTCTTTAACGCAAACAGAATCTTACGAAACAAAAACTATTAATTTAAAACTGCTGGAGCTTTTAGTATTGTTGAATTCGAAGAAATGGCAAGAACGAAAAAAAAACCTCGAACAGCACTTGTAATTTATTTTCGTGTCAAAAGTTCATGACATGATAACAATGCTAACGGTAATTATCACCTTTCCTTTTTTTTTCGGTTTTCGAGTTTTTTTTCTTCTTTCAAACGAATTAACGCCCGATTAGTAGAAAATTAATCAACGCGAAGGCGCATATTTTTATTTTTTGTTCGACCGCTTGTCACCGACTAATGATCTTGGCCACGCATCATTATTTACTCTCTGTGTATTTTAATTTGTTGGTCTCTTCGAAAGATCCCCGTTGAGAAATGGGACGCGACTTGGAGAAGCAAATATTCATGAGGGAGGAATTTTCTCGCATTTAATGCGCATATTTCAGAAAATGCGAGTAACTAAACAAACTAAGACTGTTGCTCAAGGTGGTGATGAATAATATAAACGTGATTATTTTGTCCATAGTATAATGGATCTTCACATAAGACAGAATTGTTGATATCAGGAATTCTTACTTAATTAATAAACAAGCTGAAATAGTCAACATTGTGGCTTAAGAGATAACTATAAGAAAATATTCTCTAAATGAACTAAAAGTTGAGCTCAGGCTTTTTTTACAAATAATTTTTATATTAGAAAAAAAAAAATTGCTTTGAAAAGTTGAGCTCCCTCTCTTTGATACTCAAAAACTCCCGGGACTTGTCTCCTTTTTAATTCAATCCAATCTTCTCCAAAATATCTAATCTCTTAAGGTATTGGGCCCGTGTCTCTGGCCACAGTTGCAGGATACGGCACGGTAAAAATCAACAGGTAACACGAAATAGTAGTTATGAGAGCTAAATAGCTCTTAAGTTTTACAGAAATTTTCCTGAAATAACCGAGAGCTATAAATGGTGTAATATTGTAGTTTTCATCTTACGTTTACATTTTTCATGTCTTTACAAGTAAAGATTAATATTAATAATTTTTGAAAAATAATAAAATAAAATTTCTTAAATAATTTAAAATTGAAAATCAGCAAAACGATGTTTATTTGCTAATTAAAAACATGATTAAATGAATTTTTTGACAAAAAAATATTTCAAACAATTGTATTCGATTCGATGATTTATTAATTAGCTGCAATTAAGTGGTCATTACTATAGATTAACCATACCTACCTAGAAAGCCCACCGTCACGTCGTATGAAAATTATCGCCCATAAAAAATCTGAAGCTCGGAAGAAAAGTAATTCTAACGTTTCATCATAGATAGCGTTAACCAGAACAATAAGGTAGCGGGGAAGGCTAAATACACTATATCGTTGCATAGCGTCGCGGGGAGAGGAAAAGTAGAGTGAAGCGCTATCTCTGAACTAGCTCCATAAACACAACATTCCCGGCTCCTTTTCTACATATGATGAGTGATAATTTTGGTGTGGCGGTGGACCGGTGGACTATCTATTTATGGTTAATCTATGCCTTTATCAAACTACGAATCGGGTATACTGCACTAACGCACTCTTATTTACTCTAAGGAATTACAGAGAGACTTCCTTACGTGAATTTGGCCAAAACTCTTAAAAGTAATCCATATCCTTACCGAATGCACCTTTTTCCAAAGCCAAAGACAAGATTCACAAATATCTAATGTTGTCATTTCTGACAATGCGAAAACTAGTACTTACATCATCTCCTTCCTACAAAGTCATTCAGACTATTTTTCAAATATAGATCTCCACGCAGCGTAGTAACCTATATGCAGTTAAAAACGCCCCACAAAGTGATAATATAAAATGAATTTTTTTTTTGGATTTTATTAAATTTCATTTACCCGTATTTTTTGATAAATATAATTTTTTTACTAGTTTTAGACTCATGCAGTTTTGGAATATGGTGGAGGTAGTCTGAATCTGATTTTTTGGAGTTTCTTTTGCTGGAAGTGAGTCATATTTGATATCATCTTGTTGAAAATTTTGTCCGGATTTCAAATTTGCAGTCTCGAAATTTTGTACGAAAACCAAATTTTAAAAGATGTTCCCCTTTTAAAGGAGCATCATGAAAGTTGTTATTGGGGTCCTCAAAAACACATCACCAGCAAAAAAACCTATGTTATAAAATTTTTTAGTTTCTTATAATTCATCCAGACTAACGCTGAAATCTTAATGTGATTCTACTGCTGTCATTTTACAACCATCATACTATGAATCAAGCCAATTTTCGTAAAAAAAAGCAAAATCTGTTACAAATTGGTAGACACTGAATACCACTTGAAGTTACTGTCCAATTCTTTTATGTATTTTAGGGATATCGAAAGTACCATTCATTTGGCTTCACAAATTAGGGAATACGAGTGATTGATTGTTAAATTTTTAACCGAGTTTTCAAATTAAAAAGCGATAGCTATTATAACCTATCTAATTTAGGAAGGGTAGATAGGGGGAGGCTGGGTTGTTTAAATGCTGGCAAATGTCCAACTTCTTGGTATATATATTTTTTTACCATGCGCAGCGCCGGCGGGTATTCATAAAATTCGCTCAAAATTTGGTGAGGGACTCTTCTTGAAAATGCGCAAAAGTACTGTTTTTGTTTTCACAGTAAATTTCAAGATGGCGGATCACTAAAATTTTTAGGAGCGCTGGAGAAAAGGCAAATAACTCAAATTTTTTGTTTTTGATTTCACATAAAATAATGGGTCACGGACGCTAACATATCCAAATTTCAGCTTCCTAAGTGCATTTTGAGAGGAGTTAGAGCAAAATAATGGCTTTTTGAGGAAGTTTTGAGTCATGAAATTTCTTAAATCTTCTATATCTTTTCACCAAATCGACCAAAAAAGATCAAACTTTGTGTGTATGGTTAGTTGGTGAGCAAAATATGACCTTTAGAATTTGAGTCAAAATGGATCTAAAATGGTGGTTTATCAAAATTTGAGTGGGGGTTGAGGAACCTCAAATTACTAAATAATGTAATTAATATGAACTCAAATCATTATTGTGGATAAGAAGTATACCATATCCCAAATTCACCTTTACACATGATGTTGGAGGGGAGAAGGAGGGGCTATCGACCTTAAAATGTGGTTGGGTACACCAGAGATAGGAAATTCTTTATTGTGGGTTCATATAGTGAAGTGAGCTCATGGACTAACCTATTTTGATTTTAGCTTCCCCAATGAATTTGAAGGGGAGTTATAGTTAAGAACGACTTTTAGAGGGGAAATTGCTGCAGGAAATTTTATGAATCTTCCATATCTCCTCACCAAATCGGCGTACAAAGGTCAAATTTCATAATGTAGGATTAGTTCATGACAGAATATGATCTCTTAAATGTGGGTCAAAATGGATTCAAAATGGCGGATCGCAAACATTTGAGGATGATTTAAGGAACCTCAAGTAGTCATGATTTGAGAAATATTGCGAAGTAAGAAATACCACATTTATTCTAAATTCAACTTCTTAAGTGTTTCTGGAAGAGAAAGGGTAAGGATTTTCAGACTTTGTAGTGGGTGTGGCCTACCGACATGAAGGGATTAGCAACGTTATATACACTCCGCTCCAGTAATGCGGTATGGCTGCTTATGTTTTAATTTTCCAACTTTGACCTACACGTGGGTAAGATGAAACCTTCAGCGTTTCCATTTTTTCAGCATACTACGTATTATTACAGTCATTTGACTATTTATAAGCACTTATTTTCCATTTTCGAAAAAAGCCAGTACGTCCTACCTTGATGTATACTGTCAGGTTATTTCGTTAAAGACATGGCATCATTACAATGAATATATAATAATTATTATTGATTAATTATATGTATATTTTTTTGAATAAATAAAAATGAAAATCGACAAAAACAACATTAAAATGCTAAAAATGTCAATGAAAATTCAAATTATGAATTTCAAAATACAATTAACCAAATTAATTTTTTTTCAGCTTTCTGCTTCGCGACCATTGCGTTGTTTGGAATAAAGCGAATAGGTGAATACGTTAAAAACAATCTTAGTTGAGCATGAAATTACTATAAACGATAGCTTCGATTTTAATCGCAAATAAAGAACTTTGTGCTCGAATACACGATAGCTGGCCTTGAAAGACGTTGACGCTTTGAATTACATACACGAAATGCGATGAAATAATAAATAATTTCGAGAGATAAAAAAATTAAAAAATACCTATGTACATTGGCACGTAATACACGACAAACTCGAGCGATTCCCAGTTCAGAGCATTAATTGACGGGTGCTCGGTACAAAGTAGCTCAACAATTGAAATCGGTTTAACGCGCAACCCCATGCAAAAAATAAAATTTCTTGACGTTTCAACTCGTAGTTGAAGTATTAAGGGGAGTTGTTTAGTAACTTTTTTCGCCTTTAAGTTTATAGTAAGTTTGAAGAACAACGAAAGAGAAGAAGAGAGAGAGAAAAAAGTATCAAGTAAAACCCTAAGTTGACAAAGGTGACGCAACAGATAACGAAAGATATGACAGTTGGAAAGAGAGCGAGCGAATGTTTCCATAGAAAATTCGTTACTGCGTACCAGCACCGCCATTCGAGCGAACGTAGGTCTAAAGCTTCTTTTCCTGTTTTCGGGTGATTCCGCTAAATAATGAGATAACCCTATAGGTGGGACTGACACGCGGATAACTGACAGGTGAGCGGTGGATAGGGTTAAATGGCGGAATATGAGAGAAAGGGGAACGGAAAATTAATGGAACAAAGGATTCGTTGAGCCGATACAACAATTAAGGACAAGGTAAAAATAAAGAGACCAAACTTACCAGCACCAAATGGTGTTACCCTTTATAGTCTTCGAGCCGCAGTGGCGTGATATTCCTCTCAGAAGTAATATTATCTTCTATTAATACAACTAGCCCTTTTTACTCGGCTGTTTCCAAAATTCGCATTCGCGCGAATAAATAATGAATAATGGATTAACACTGTACCTTTCCTCCCGCGACCTCGTCTACGATGCACTTGGTGAACCTTATAAATATCATCGAACGGTTGCCCATTTATACTTATAACCTTAGCACCATGCCCTTGTTAAGGGTGGAATACCAGTATAGTGTTTCCTTGATAAAGCCCGGAACAAAACTTTGTTTTATGAATTCATTACCTAATTAATTAAACGCTTTTAGACAACTGTACATATTTTTGTTTTCAGCTGAATTCGAATTTTTTTTCAAGTTTTTTTCATTTCAGAATTATGCGAATAAATATCAAAGGTAAACAGAAAAAACCGACTATACAATTCCTCAAATTTTATATTTTATACAACCTCTTCGAGAATATTTTAGTATGAACGAAACGTTTAAATTTTTCAATACACCGGGGAAGAATTTGACGAAAATGAAAAATAGCAACGAAAATGAAAAATAGCCATTTATTTGAAACTTTTCGCGAAATACGACAACACGGAAGGTTACTAATGGCAATACGCTGGAAGTAATCTCACGAGAATATCTACCGTATTAAGAGAATAGTAAACTTAAAATCGCGCACTTGATCTTAAAACTTTAGTACTTTGCGTGTGAGCAGACTATCAACACTAACTGTTTCGTTTTTCTCATATTTTTTGAAATTGTATCATTGGGTAAGAAGTAAATGAAATGCTTCTTAGTCCATCCAGTAAACCAGAGAATAAGAGGATGTGTAATAATCATGAAAATTAAGTATTCATGCTTGATAAATCAATGGGAAGCCTTCCACACAGTAGAATGAACTTAATTTTTAGCTGACTTTTTAATTTAGAAACGACAGCTACCTATTATAGCTAACCTGATTTGGAAAGAGTGGTCGGGGAAAGAGGAGAGTCTTCAAATTTTTGCATTTCAAACCATTTGTAATCATCTGACAAATATCCAACTTTTTAACATGCACAATTATATATTATTTTTGCCTCCATGCATAGCGCCGGCGGCTATTCATAAAATTCGCTCAAAATTTGGTGAGGGACTCTACTTGAAAATGCGCAAAAGTACTGTTTTTGTTTTTACAGTAAATTTCAAAATGGCGGATCACTAAAATTTTGAGGAGCGCTGGAGAAAAGGCAAATAACTCAAATTTTTTGTTTTTGATTTCACATAAAATAATGGGTCACGGACGCTAACATATCCAAATTTCAGCTTCCTAAGTGCATTTTGAGAGGAGTTAGAGCAAAATAATGGCTTTTTGAGGAAGTTTTGAGTCATGAAATTTCTTGAATCTTCTATATCTTTTCATCAAATCGACCAAAAAAGATCAAACTTTGTGTGTATGGTTAGTTGGTGAGCAAAATATGATCTCTAGAATTTGAGTCAAAATGTATCCAAAATGGTGGTTTATCAAAATTTGAGTGGGGGGTGGAGAAGTCTCAAATTACTAAATAATGTAATTAATATGAAAAACTTACAATTTATATATTTTTTTCATAATTTTTACCATTCTGTATTAAATTTTTTTCATATATAAATTTTTTGTTTACTTCTCCAAATAGCAGTTTTTCATGAAAAAGAAATATTTCAAAATTTCCACCATTTAGTATTAAATTTTATTTTTACTTAAATTTTTCATGTACCCATTCAAAAATTTTTCTGAAATTTTTATACCCGCATTACAGGCACTCAGTGTTATAAAACCTTATTCGAGCAAACTCAAACTTATGGCAAAAAAAATAGACAGACATACCGAATTCGAATAAGCTCCGCCAAATCCACTCCTCCTTTCAACTTTGGACCTTATCTGCACGAGACAATAACTGAAAACAAAATGTGGTACTCACCGGAGCCCGACTAAGCCACACTATACCCACACACAGCCACCTTCTCAAAAAAGAATCGACTCCCCTTTGCTCCACCTGTAACACCCCTATCTCTGTAGACCACCTTCTCATGCACTGGATCAAACGTTTGCCACTTAATCAACATCCAAACAACCTGTCCCAAATACTCTACGACAATCCCACAAAATCCGACTCCCTTCTCTTATTTCTAAAACAAACTAATCTCGTAAACTGCATTTAATCCACCATACTATCCGTGCCTCTGCCCAAAGCGGGAGTTCACGGTACATAGAACATAAGAAGTAAGAAGTAAGCAAGTAAGAATTTGCTTACAGCGTGCCGTGAAGCCTTTTTCCTAAAATTTTTATACTTGCTCTATAGGGTCTAAATTCTATTGTATTTAATAAATGTTTACTCACTAGGGGATCATAAAACTTCAGCTTCCCTTTTTCCTTTTTTTGGTCAACAATTTTCTTATTTACATTTTTTCCATTTTCCTCACGGTACTTCCGGAAAATTTTTTGGTGTCATTTTTCATTAGATAATGATACCTATCGTCTCGTGTTAGAATTAATTCGATTTCTAAGAAAGAGATTTTACTAAATTGAAATAATTTCTACAGATTTTAATATTTAATTTTTCACCATATTATGAAATTTTTTTTTTTTCATTTTTGTTTTATTGTATGCCATATACTGTAATTTCAGCTAGAGCTACATTAGCTGGAGAGTGAAGTCTAGATTTTCTGGAACAGCTTTTAAAATTCTGATTTTTTGCTTTAACATCAATAATTTCGAATTTTGGAAAAATTAAAATTTCTTGTATCCATCAAAGCTATCTTCTGTTTTTCAATGGCGAAAAAAAATTAATATTTTGCTTCGTTTCAAATCTCAAATTTGTTAAAAAATGTTCATACATATATGCACACTGAAATTTAGGTGTATACCAAAAAACTGCTACATCTTAGGATTCAAAGAAACTAATCCGTCCATTTTTTCTAGTTTCAGGTAACGTAAAACTTTTTCAAAAATTACAACATTTTATGCACATACTTATTTCTACAAAGATTGCCTTCTTCTCTAGGAAAATGAAGAAAATTTTTCGACCTGAAAAAAAAGAAAAAAATATCCAAACTGTGTATGATCTTTGAATAACAAAAAAAAATTATTTTCATTTGTTGAGAATTTTTTTTTTTCATTTTATTATATTGAGCGTGTATAATTACTAACATGGTTACACCCAGTGTCGAGAATTTCACATTTGTTTTTTATATTAAATTTCAAAATTTCACATCCATAGGTAAATACTGACTCGTAGTGATGAAATCTTTTTAGAGAAATTTCAAGTTCATCGTTCAACTTTCTTCACCTATACCATAATCGATTTTCGAAAATGAGTCAAAAAGCATTCCATCCTATCCATAAGCATCGGCCATAACAGACGCCCTAATAGGGTACAAAGTTAATACTGGCAACCACAAGTCACGATAGGAAAAGCTCGAGCACACTTGATACAATGATACAACACCATTAGGCGTAACCGTGAATACTTACTTGTGATACGAGGACTCACTGAAATCCATATTATTTCTGCCTTTAAATTAGGGACCACTCGTTCCGTCCGCCTTGCCCTTCAATATTGGGAAAATAAAACAAAAAAATTTATTTTTGTCGGACACAATACGGTGATCAGGCTGATGTAGCTGATTCAAAATGAATTCTACATAATTATCGAAAATTCGTCAAATTTACTCGATGATATCAAGCATGAATGATTTCTCGAAAAGCATTAATTGGACAATAATATTCATGACGTTGCCAAATCAAATCTAACTAAACACAAGAAAACTCGTCAATCTCGAGAATTCGAGATATTAAAAAATTCGAGCGAGTTTCGAATAATGAACGATTTGGAAAATACCCTAAATAAATAAACACGACGTGACAGTTAATGAGATCGGCCAGCTGCATGGCGTCGTTCAGACTATAATATTTTCTCGATGAAGCCTTTAATAAAGTAGCGATCGGAAAATTCTTGTGAACTAATGGGAAAATATTTAAAAATAGTTTTCTTCGATGGGCAAATAAAAATCTACGAAAAATACGTATTTACGTAATAAAGAAGAATACAGTTATCATATGCTTACTTATTGAAAAAAGAAGGTAAATGACAATTTTTTTTTTGGATGATGTTTCGAAGCAATAATAATCGAGTAAAGGAAACTATTGGTAATATCGATAATGGAACATATGTATTTTGAAATGAAAAAATAAGTTTTTACGAAGCATACAATGACATTCAAAATCATATTATTGGGCTAATTTGATTCAACACTTAATATCTCTGGTAGAACAACTTCTTATATTGATCTCGCCTATCGAAAGGACCGACATCGATGCTAAATTGATTGCGTGTGTGTTTTTTTTTCTATTTGTTTGCTCGATATTTGAATGAATATTGAATACGAAATGGGGAAAAATCATTTTCATCGATGTTTTATTGTAGAGAAATATTATACATACTCTTATATAAATATATCAATATTTCACCATTACTGATTACCATAAACCTGAGCCTAAACGAGAAGAAAAAATACCCCATTCTTTAATTTCGCGATGAAGGAAGAAAGAAGAGAGTTACAACTGGAAAAAAAGGCGAACGCAAATTGAGATACTAGTTTACGTCACTACCGAGAATGGCGTACAATACGATGAGGTAAAATCGAAAGAATCTCGCTAGTCATTCCGAAAGGTTGCTTTTACCGACCTGCATCACAAATTCGAATGTGGCGAGCTGGCGATAGTAACGTTGAAAGATACAACTAGATCTAAATGAAAGCTATTTTTCACTTCCACATGTTAAATCCGATCGGTGATTTGCTGCAACCAAATGTTTCCTCATTCGTCTTCATTTCTCGGTTTAAATTCTACGACAGCGAAAACGAATCGACAATCGACACGTACATCACGAGTAAATTTCAGTTACACTTACACACGCCCAGGCCGGACACAATGGAGATAGTCGAAGGATGGAATATACGAATAATTTTCTTTCCTCTGTACTTTAATACGTGGAAAAATGATTTAATTCGCCGTCAATATAGCTTGCGATAAAATATGAAGGGGAAACATGTGGTTCACTCGTTCGAGTAAAATACATAAAGCGTTTTTCATCTGCCATGACGTCATTCAGATCTTTAAACTTACGTAAATGAAACAGACTACGAAATCTATATTTACCTACTAACTGTAAGAAACAAAAGGCAAATATTATCGCGAGTGAGTTGGTAAAAATGAGGAATTTACGTTCGTTGAAAGATACCGTAAAACAACAAACTTTGAATAACCTTTTAGCATTGTCTACGTGCTCTGGCTTCGTTTAATTTTCAAGTACAAGAATGAAAGAAAAACCATAACAAAGGTGCGTATCGTCTTTATACTTTTCATAATTTTAGGCAACAATCATTTTAATTTCGTCTTTGAGGCGTGCTGAAGAAGAGAAGGAAGAAGAATACAAGAATCAAGCCCGCATGATTTTTTATTTTTTTTAGGGATCTTTAATTGTAAAGGTTTTTGAGATACATCTTTTTGTGTTGGGTAAAATTTAATAGTTTAATTTGGAGTAACTATAATCAAATCAGATATAATTAACTATGGATAAATCGATATAAAACACAAAATGAAGTTGTTTATGATGAATTGATGACGTAGGTACTTAGGAAAATATGAACGAATATGGTTATATAATCCAGGCGCCTTAAAAAGAGGTAATTCACATGAACAGATTTTCATAAGGGAATTTTTCTACTTTTAATTGTAAAAAAATTATGTCACTTTGAAGCTACTCGCTGTTTCATATTTACCGATATCACATTAGGATTAATTATTTCTACGGAAGGGGTTTCGGTCTTCGCCACCAACACAGTCTAAATTCCCATCATGATGACGACTGCGCCATGTAGTATTGTAATATATTAAATAAATGGAGACTATAACACATTTTACGAAAACTGAAAACGCCCCACCTACCTGTCCCAAAACTACAAAGTTGAATTTAGCTGTAGTACGTCTTGTCCGCAGAAATCATATGAGCCTATATTTATTAAATTTCAACAATTTGAGCCTGCTCAAGCTTTACGCAAATTCAAACGATCCGCTATTGTGATTCTGTTGTAACTCAAATTCAATGAGTCATATTTTGGCCTCGAAGTAAACCAACATACAAAACTTGCTTTTTCTAGATTGATGGGGCGAAGAGATACAGAAGATTGAACCCACGAGCACCACTAGAATCTTAGATGACTAAATTTTCACTCTTTGAAAGCTCTTCCTTCTTCCTCCATTTGAACACACTCTGGGTCGAGACCATCGCATATTTCAACACAGGGCATTTTTCAGATACTTTTGAAATTCGAAAAATTTGCTACCATATTTTCGGATTAATCGGTTGGTTTCAAATATCAATTCAATCATAATACTATGAAATCGATTTTTTTCAGAGCTCCAATTCTTTGAAGTCTGTGATAATTATAATTAGGTATGGACGATAAAACGCGGAAAAAAATGTAAGTAGCCACGCCACAGAGCTGAGTTTTGAACTGAGACTTATTCCGACTTGGAAATTTTTGGATGCATTTAGACCCAAATTTAAAAGGCTATATTCCGGTTATCAATTGATCCCCACATACAAAGTTTGACTTCTCTAGGTCGATATATAGAACATTCGTGGAATTTATTATAGTAATTTCCCCTCCAAATTCACATGGTAAGCTAAAAGCAGAATAAATTAATAAATTTCGTTCATTTCATTATATGATACCACAATAAAAATTTTCCATTTCTCGTGTACCCCAACCACGATAACCCCTCCTCCACTTCTCCTATATCATGCATGAAGCTTAATTTGGTATATAGTATACATCTTATTCTCAATAATAATAATGAATTCATATTACTCGAATATTTAGTTTTTCAGGTTTCCTCAAGCTTTCCTCAAATTTTGAAAATTCGCCATTTTGGATACATTTTAACCCAAATTCAATTTGTCATATTATGGTACCTAATTAATGCCACCCACAAAATCTGATCTTTCTAGGTTAATTTGGTGAGGAGATATGAAAGATTCAAGAAGTCTCATGACTCAAAACTTCCTCAAAAATACGTTCTTTGCTGTAACTCCCCTCTAAATCCTCTAAATACACTTAAAAATCTGTAATTTTGATATGATGGCACCCGTGACTTACTCTTTTATGTGAAATCAAAAACAATAAATTTGAGTCATTTGCCTTTCTTTCAGCTCCTCTTAACATTTTAGTGATCCGCCATTTTGAAATGTATCGAAAATCAAAAAAATATTCTTCTGCGTATTCACACGAACCCTCTGTAAACAAATTTTGAGCGATGTCAATCCATACCCGACATCGCTACGCGTGAGGGAAAAAGTAAATGTATACCCAAAAAGTTGGACATTTACCATATGATTACAAATGGTCTGAAACACAAAGATCTGAAGACCTCGGCCCTTCCCTTCCCAAATCAGGTAGGTTGTAATGGCTATGGTTTACAAGTAGAAAACTCATCTAAAAAAAAAAAAAAAAAGTAATGAAGACTGAATCCCTCAAAACGTTCCCTTATCTACGCAATGGTTACCCACACACTCGGATTTCAGCTTCTTATATGAATTTGGAGAGGAGTTTAAGAAAGGGCTTTCAGAGTGAAAATTCGGGTTCAGATAATATTCCTTTGAAGAGTTTCAATTCTTTCCAAATCTTTCTTCTCTCTATGTATTAAAATCAAAATGAAATCAGTTCTGAAATGCGCGCGCATCCTTGTTTTGAATAGCAGACATATAAGGTATACTAGTAATCCATACCCCTCCTTCGGATGGGGTGTTTAAGCATGTGCTTCTTTATACACAGGAAGGGGTTTTTTTATCTTTATTGTCAACTTCTTCGATGGTAATAATTCTTCTTTGCTTTTTATTTGTATAATTTTTTTGTGAATAAAAAATTCATCATAATAATATTTATTTATTTATTTATTTATATACATATATTTTATATGGATTTGATGCTGGAGAACATGCCACATAAAACTAACCATGCGAAAAACACTCCTCTGTTGATTTTGAACTTTGAATAGCCCGCACAACATGAAAACCCATAACTTCCATGTGCAATACAGAAGAACGCGTTTATACGTTTTATATACATACATAAGTAATGTTATTATTCATTTTATATTCACGATGTTAAAATTAATTTTTTTTTCTTTAATCTCAGTTAGCCACAAATTAAAATTACTTCAAAAAACAAAATAAAAAACATGATCATCTACATCGGAATTCGTTGAATTATTTCAAAACATAGACAGTGAAAAAATGTCTAAAATAATAATTTCGTTAGTCAACCATTCGGCATACGATGCCATTCGAATTCATAAGTTGAGGTTTTATTTCGTTCGCTAACCATTCAACGTGAGGTACCATGAGGAGGGATCCTTATGCTTTTTACTCCATGTTACAAATGAGCACACCACTACTTTATTACAACTCCAGCTGGTTCAATTAAAGTGCACTCCATATTAGAACATGAGCTGGTTGAATGAAACTTGAGGACATCCTCTCACCTCCTGCTACATTTATAAAATTTTGCTCCATTTATCACGTGGGAACTAAAATACCTCCACTCATGCTCCTTCACGCCAATTTACAGTTCAATGAAACGTGTGGTCACAAAAACTCACCTTCCGTGCAAACTAAAAGACCTGGACTCATGCCCCATCAAACTAACTCACAGTTCAATGAAATGTGAGGTCACGCAAACTCACGTTTCTGCAACACTAAAAAACTGCGAACTAAAGACCTTGACTCATGCCCCGTCACGCTAATTCACGGTTCAATTTTTCCGTGAGCTCACACAAACTCACATTCCTACTACATATATAAAATTTTACTCCATAATATTAAAACATGAGCTGGTTCAATTTTTCCGTGAGCTCACACAAACTCACATTCCTACTACATATATAAAATTTTACTCCATAATATTGAAACGTGAGGTCACACAATCTCACTTTCCAAGTCCGAAATTTAAAAATTGCGCACATCATAGGGAGATCCTGGTGGATAATTTATTAACTACTCTTCGGGGCTGTGGAATATCTCCTCGTTCAGCCCTATCACATGAAACCACTCGCAACTTTCATCGTTGCGTGTATCTCGACTTTACCTCGGACAAAGTTTTACCCTCCTCAATTATATAGTAGAACCTCCACTCATGCTCCGTCACGCCAACTCACAGTTCAATGAAACGTGAGGTCACAAAAACTCATGTTTTGTGCAAATTAAAAGACCTGGACTCATGCCCCATCAAACTAACTCACAGTTCAATGAAATGTGAGGTCACGCAAACTCACGCTTCTGCAACACTAAAAAACTGCGAACTAAAAGACCTTGACTCATGCCCCGTCACGCTAAACTCACATTCCTACTACATATATAAAATTTTACTCCATAACATTGAAATGTGAGATGGTTTCACAGTTCAATTTTTCCGTGAGCTCACACAAACTCACATTTCTGCTACATAAATAAAATATTACTCCAAACGTGAGGTCACACGAACTCACATTTCTACTACATATATAAAATTTTACTCTATAACATTGAAACGTGAGATGGTTTCATAGTTCAATTTTTCCGTGAGCTCACACAAACTCACATTTCTACTACATATATAAAATTTTACTCCATAATATTGAAACGTGAGCTGGTTCAATGAAACGTGAGGTCACACAATCTCACGTTCCAAGTCCTGAGTTGGTTGAATGAAACTTGAGGACATCCTCTTACCTCCTGTGAGCTCACACAAACTCACATTCCCGCTACATAAATAAAATATTACTCCATAATATTAAAACATGAGCTGGTTCAATTTTTCCGTGAGCTCACACAACCTCACATTCCTACTACATATATAAAATTTTACACGTGAGCTGTTTAATATTGAAACGTAAGCTGGTTCAATGAAACGTGAGGTCACACAATCTCACGTTCCAAGTCCAAAATTTAAAAATTGCGCACATCATAGGGAGATCCTGGTGGACAATGTATTAACTACTCTTCGGGGTTGTGGAATGACGTTTGGTCGAGCGTCATAGATGTGTGTACAACTTCTTCGGCCCATTTACTGGACGTTTCTTTAAAGCTTTTTTTCGAGCTTCATGGAGCTTTTCGTGAGTGCCCGATGCGTTAAGAACGATTTCCTCGTTCAGCCCTATCACATGAAACCACTCGCAACTTCCATCGTTGCGTGTATCTCGACTTTACCTCGGTGAAACTTTTACCCTCCTCAATTATATAGTAGATAAAGGATAGCAGGTATACAAATGGAAAAAAAAAGGTGATAAATTTTAATAAAAGCTTTATATATGGGCAAGAATTGCGAGCCCATCCTAAATCACTATGTGAGTGACCATGCAAAAGGTGTCGCTCTTTCAGCATACTGAAAGACTAAAGAGGATGTTTATTAAGGAGATAAGAATGGTTTTTAAAACATGTGGCCTAAGCTTGGAGGAGTGAGCACTACTTCATCTATTCTTGAAGATCACCCAGTTGACCGAGGTGTAGTTGGATTCTTCAATGATGTGAAATTTGTTTGAATAATCTAGAAGCTTTTTTTTTTTCAAGAAGTTTCCAAGTTAGAACTGAAAGAATTGGATTTGGTTTCTGAGCTCTCAGACAATAATTGAAATATGTGGTGAGAATATGGTAGAGGCTTGGTTGATAACGATCAAGGGTTTTGATTCACATAGGCCACATTCGTTAAATTTTTTTCTTCTTCGCCGCGCTTGGATATTTGCTAGTTAGTATATAAATTACGCGATAATATTTCTTTATTACTTTACATAAAAAAATAATGGCTTCAACTCGAAGTAGATCGTTTACATGGGGGAATAAGAAATGTAATTTTTTAATTGAACTTTTTTGTACACCCGCGTAGGAAAGGTTCGTCGGCCGAAACGAACATTCATAAACCTCTATAATAAAAACTGCGGTTTGAAACAGCCTTTGGAAGTATTTCGGTCGTATACAGCTTCAGCAACCCTTCGACGCGTTCAAAGCCTGTAGTAAAATTACGAGAAAATTTTGCACATCGTTAGCCGGAAATTAATCGAAAATTAAATACCCATCGTATAACGCTGTACGAGCGTCATAAAACGCGCACAAATATCGAAGCAATCACTTATAGCAAAATATTCTATTAAAAAAGCCATAACTAAAATATTCAGCTTTTAAACAGATACCTAGTAAAGCCACGTATAGCTTTTAAAATTCGGTCATCTCGTAAGATAGGCTCGTGAAGTGGTAATAAAATCAATTCGTACTGACTATAGGAGGAATTGATAAATATATTTCAACGCTCGTATATACCTATACGTACATAATGAAATTACAACTGTCGTATTTATGGAAGGAAAGTTGGAGGATTCGAATGGAATATTCTCGTATTCAAGATGGTAATATCCGAGCTCGAACGTTCTTCATTAACTGGCATAGAAAAAAGCTTACAATCTCGTAATAAACATTTCTTATCGAAGAAAAGAGGCGTCGCCGAATCCAAACGGCAGCGGCAGCCTTCAACGATCGAAACTTTCCAAATTAAAACCAGAACCCGAATGTATTTCGAATGAGATAAAAGCCTAGTTTTTATAATTTCATAACAAGAATTACTTCGACTTTTGGCAGCGTGTCAAGAAGCCGCAGCTTTTTCAACACTTCGCAGACCTCAATCAAATACGTAAAACAATTCCAAATCGATATTCGAAATTTTGCCGCATTTTAATCCACGTCGACGATAACTTATCGATGTATTTTTTTTCGAATACTATAAATCGCAGAATATCTTCATCAGATAAAGCATTTAAGCGATAAGGTATTTTTTTTTTCTTTAAAATGTGCTACAGGCGGGATAAAAAATTATAAACAAGTGGCGAACTTCGGCCTTTCGCTTATGCTGGTCTTTTCTACACAAAGATAAAGTTTTAAATGCCAGGATATTCATTTTAGGATTTGCGGCGTAAGGTAAAATGCGCAATTATAAAGTTTTATCTATCCCTTTTCCAATAGGTATGGGTATAAGTCAATTCAACATGATAAAATAAGCTTTAGAAAAGTAGAAGGGAAAAAAAGAGCGGCAAGAAAAAGTACCGCTAACTTGGTACATAATGGTTTTCTCTCAATTCACTGCTCTAATTTCAAACTGACGGAGAAAAAGAGTAAAAAAATGATTACAATACATTCTTTAAACCCTTTAAACGCGCTCGGCTATTCATTTCACAATACCAGCCGTTCGTGCAAAGGTACGTAGGTACGTATTTAATGGATTTTATCTGGATGACTATTTCTTCGTAGTTCGAACTATCGTATACGTCAGAAATTCAAAATATACTATTTTATTTGTCATCGTTGATGATAAATCGCCTACATATATGACCATTCGTATGGGTTACCAAAAACTTGATGTCTGATGTGGCATTATAATATACCTACAGATTTCACGATAATGCATAGGCGCCTATTTGTTAAAATTTCTATACTTACACTCGTCTCATTTGCATACTGAAATTCAAACATCAAATTTATTGAATTTTTAAGTGAGTTTTCAACTTAAAAACGAAAGGCTCTATTACAGCCTACCTGATTTGGAAAGAGATCGTCGAGGGAAGATGAGGTTTTCAAATTTTGCTTTTCAGACCATTTGGGTATTCATAAAATTTGCTCAAAATTTGGCGAGAGACTCTTCTTGAAAATACGCAAAAGTACTTATCTTGTTTTTCGGATAGATTCCAAAATGGTGTATCCCTCAAATTTTGAGGGGAGCTAGAGAAGAGGCAAATAGCTCAGAAGTCTTGTTTTTGATCTCATATGAAAGAATGAGTCCTGCACACTAAAATATTCAAATTTCAGCTTCATAAGTGCATTTGGAGAGGAGTAAGAGCAAAAGAACGGATTTTTGAGGAAGTTTTGAGTCATGAAATTTCTTGAATCTTCTATATTTCCTCATCAAATCCACCTAAAAAGGTGAAACTTTGTATGTAGATTTAGTTAGTGACCATAATATGACCTTTCGAATTTGGGTCAAAATAGATGCGAAATCGGCGCATTATCAAAATTTGAGTAGAACTTGAGGAGCCTCAACTTGGTAAAAATGTAATTAATATGAACTCACAAGATTTTTGGCGGTAAGGAGTATGCTATATCCCAAATTTACCTTTACACATGATGTTGAAGGATAGAAGGAGGGGTTATCGACCTCAAACTGTGGTGTGGGTATATGAGAAGTCGAAAATTATTTATTGCTGTTTCATGTGATGAAATCTTGAGTGGTTTTGGAAGGGATAGGGTACGTATTTTAAGACTTTGTATTGGGTATGTAGACGTGAAGGGGTTAGCAACGTTTTATGCAAACGTGAACAAGCCCCAGTTAAAATTCAGCTCCAGTAATGTGGCATGGCTGCTTACACTTTTTTATTTTCAACGTCATAGGTACAATTTTTCACAGCACGATGATTCGATGATGCTTTGGTGTCTTGATCATGTCGCATACTTATTGTAAAAAATATAAGTATCATTTGATTTTCGTAATAAATTTGAAAACGAAAATGCCTAATTGAGAAAATTTTCCAAGATGAAACTAGTACATGTCACAACTAGGGAAGTAAAAGTGATTCTTGACGAGTGTGAGGTTTGTTACCCGAGCAAAACGAGGGTGATAAGTCACACGAGTCTAGAATCAATTTTTCTCCCGAGTAGTGAACGAAATTTTTCCTAAATGCAGGAGAAAAGCGCTCGTTTGAGACCCGAGCGATTAGCGAGCGGGAGGTAAAGTAGCGCTTTCCTCCCGCAAGAATGAAAAAATTTTATTATAAGCTAATTGTGGAAGATATACGCTCCACTTTTTTTTAGACGTTCGCAACTGATACTCTAATTAAGCCACGGCGATGAAACTTGGACATTTATGAATTTCGAACGTTCGAAAGATTTTTAATGTTGATAAAAAAGTATAGCAAATTCAAAGAATGTTTACATACGCGGTCATCTCTTATGTCCCTTGTGAAAGAGATTTCCTACTTTTTAACTTTTAAATACATAAAATACCCTAAAGGAAAAAATATCCCAAGTCTGAAAAAATAAACACTGGTGCTCTCCCGAAATATTAAAAGCTAAATGGAGGTAAGGAGGGAGGTATGGAGTCAAAAGTTCTTACTTATGGAACAAAATGTACGGTTCACATTCAATGGTAAAATGCATAATTGAGGAGGTCAAATTTAGTTTTTTTTTTTTTAAAGTGAAGCGCAGGTGGGCATAATAGTTGTAAAATTGCCACAAAACGAAGTCATAAAAATTTCAGTTCCCCATTTCAATTTTTAGATTACCTCTACCACCTCCAAAAAAATGAAGTCAAAAGTTTTAAAAATTTTTAAACTGAAAACAGAATTGAACAGTTCAATATCTTTCACTTCAGGTACAATGTACATAGTTATATTTTGCCACCCAAAGGCTGAAAAAATTTTAGCCAATTCTTCAGAATTTAGGTTTAAATCGTTTTTAAATTTTTTTTCAATGTACACAAATTTTGGTTATTTTTAGCAATGAACGACAAATTTATCGTTCGTGCGCACAGCTTTTTTTAATTCAAGAAGTCATATATGCCCATTTTTTGCCGAATAAAAAAAAATCACATTATAGTCCATACCAATATTTAAACAATTTATAAGAGGAATAAAAGTAAAAATTCCATCACTGCAGAGTTTTTTGACAGTAAAAAACTTGTTTTTTTTTTCATGAAGAATACGAATAAATAGAAATAATACACTTACCACCGGCCTCTCTTCATAGTACATATACCACATAACGTTTCGCCGAGCATAGTTTCAACGTTTTGTGTAAATACTGGAAAAAATAAAAATCGAGAAAAAAATTCATTAGTGAAACGAACGAGAATCATTCCATCCACGTATAGAAAGAAAATAGAAGGGTACGGACGGGGGTGTGTAAAATTTCATGTTTATCGTACGCTTGGTACGATGTATTTAATACGAGGGTTTTTGTTGTGTATTTTAAAAGGATACATGAATAGGAAAAACAATCGTAGACCATCACATACAGCACACTATGGTATAGTAATAAATGTACTTGTGAACAAACCATGACAAAGGATGGATACATAGTGAGACATTTCCATAGGTTTTCGCTTTCTCATAAAATAAATTACAAATGTATCAGATTTTTGGAGAAAAAAAATCACACCATGATATCATAGGAAAGATTTTTAAACATCGAACCATTACCTATTTCAAACAACAGGCGAAACATGTGCGAGCCTGAATATTAATTGTAATGAGCAAATCATAGCAGCGGTAAGGTAATACACGCGTGCGTTAAAGCTGAGCTATATATGTTGCCATATGTTTTGGGGTTTTACGTCACTTATGACAGATGATTGCTAATTTATGCGTTATGTTCCATTTAATTTTTTTTTCAGTTCTCTTTTTTGTCTTGACATTATCAGCTAAACTTGCGCGAATACGTATTTTACATATTAGTTGGTTAAAACCAAAAGTATCATGTGCGTTCAACTCGATAAAAATTAAAATTTGAAAGAAATACATAAAGTAAGAAAAACACTAGGCCTATTTTACAACCTATATTTTAAGTCGTCTTGAATGGACAAAATTTATACTTGAATAGAATCTCCAAAACCATAAGCATGCCCTCGTGAGTGAGTAAACGAAAATTCGTCGCCATATACATATTTGTAGTTTGGTTTGAAAAACATGAAAAATCTCAATGATAACGCGAGAATTATTCGATAAATGCACCTTATTTGAACTACGGGCTGATTGAATTTTGTAAAATCGAAAAAAATATAAGTAATTTAACGTGCTCGTCGAACTGTACGGGGAATTACATTATTCGATGCGAAATCGTTATCGTTTTAAAGACGACGTAGTTTTTCATCAGGTTGACTTTTTCATTTGAAACGGAAAAATACTTTCGGTTTAGTCCCTAATGACTACAAATGGTCTCCTATGTTTGTTATTAGCTTCACACCGAGCAACGTTTTCCTTCAGATGTTTCCTCGTATCGCCAAGTACCGCTGAAACTCTTACCGAGAGAAGCATTTCGAAACGAACCGAAAACGTACGAGGAAATGAAAGTTATATCAAATTTTCACTCCATTAAGCCGCGACGAGTAATTAAAAAATCATACAAGTTCGAGATATACTTCATTCAGGGGTTCGCAACTGATGAAAGTTGAACGACTTTTAATGATGAAGGTATCGTTACGAAATTATCTCCGCAGTATACGTTGTTAAGCCAATGATCGTTTATCGGTGCGGTATAGAAATTACAAATCTGCGGATTTTCATTACATCAAACGAGTAAATAAAGTTTCTACGTACTGAAACTTTATACAACTTCGCTTTTCATATTGACCGAATATCGATTTGGCATTGTTTTTTGAAAACTTCTCTTCCGCATTTTCATTCAATCACGTGTCTGGAAAAATCTGCTACACTTTTTCGGCGTTCGAGTGGAAAACAATTTTCTCGAATTAACTTTGAATGTGTGTTGAAGCTTTAGTAATTCTGACACGGTCCAGTGTGTGGATGGTAAATTGAAAACGCGTACGGTATTCGTTCGTTCGTGATTCATATCCTTTAAAATGAAAGCATCTGGGTGATGAATAATGAGAAAAGCGAATTTTGAATGAAAAAAAAAAGTGAAAGGGACAACGGACGGTTACAATTTTTCACGCTCAAACTTTATGCAAATTTTTTTCTTTCGTGAAAAATAAAGGCTTTTTAACACTTTGGCTGTTATGTGCGTAATCCATTTCAAAAATCGTTTATAAGAATCCTGAGGCCTATAAACATGTATGGCGATGGTTCACTTTATCACATGCATTTTGACTTGAAAAAACTTTTTGTGGAAAGGAAGACTTGAAAAACAAAAATAGACAGAGGCGGCGAAGTGTATTTTACTCATAATTACTCATAATTATGTTGCAAACAAAAATAACTATATGAGATTTACTTGCTCCTCCCTCTCTCCATGGATTAAAATTCCTTTCCCCTCACCGTCATGCATTGAAATTGTCTTTATTTAACATTTCTTCTCTTTTAGTTTCCACTTCAGTAAATAGGTATTGACAAAATTCACTTGGAAAAAAACATTTCGGAGGGGAGGAACATTTTGAAAGAGTTGAATTGACTATACATGAAATTTAAATTCATAAGACGTATACATAGATATTTCTGCACCAACACTCAAAAGAGGCGATGATATACGCATGTAAATCGTTGAAATTTTGGTAATAGCATCCTCATAGAAATGAGCTGTGACGTTCCTTTCAGATTTACTATTGGATGAAAATAATATGAATAGTGGGGTGGGGGGGGGAGAGTAAAAGAGCGAAAAATTGGTATTGATGTCAAAACTATCGAAGGATCGTGGTCTCTCTCCAGAATTACCCTTCTCCCCATCACCAAAAAGTATCAAAAATTGGTTGAGTTAAAGTCCTGACTTAAGTTTTGGTTGCAAATGATAGGCATGTTGTTAAATCAAGGTTATAAAAATCATGATGGAAACTTGGGTATAATAATGCGGTATGACTCCTTACGCATTTTTTTCGCTAGATAACGTATCTATATATACATGTCTAACAGAAGTTTTAGCTGAGTTTTTAACTTCACAACGATAGCTATTACAGCCTACCTGATTTGGGAAGAGGGGTCGGGGAAAAAAAAGTAGTCCTCTAATCTTTGCGTTTTAGACCATTTGTAATAATTTGGCAAATGTCCAACTTTTTGTGGTATAGGTATTATATTTATCTTCCTCAAGCGTAGCGCCGGTGGGTATTCATGAAATTCGCTCAAAACTTGGTGAGAGATTTTTCATAAAAATGCAAAAGAGGTACTTGTTTGTTTTTTCGATACAACTCACAATGGCGGATCACTCAAATTCTGAGGGGGCGGGAGAAGGGACAAATACTTGAAATTTTTCTTTTTTAACCTGACATGAAAGAGTGAGTCACGAACACTAACATATTCGAATTTCAACTTCTCAAGTGTATTTGGAGAGGAGTTGGAGCAATAAACAGTTTTTTGAGGATATTTTGAGTTATGAAATTTCTTGAATCTTCTGCATCTTTTCACCAAATCAACCTAAAAAAGTCAAATTTTGTGTATGGAGTTAGTTGGTGACCAAACTATGAACTCTTGAATTTGGATCAAAATAGATTCAAAATGGCAGATTATTAAAATTTGAGTAGAGCTTGAGAAGCCTCAAATTGGTGAAAATGTAATTAATATGAAGTCATACGATTATTGGGGATAAAAAGTATTGTATATCTCAAATTCACCTTCATATGTAATATTGGAGCGGAGAAGGAGGGGTTATCGACATCAAAAAGTGGTGGGGGGTACACGTGAGGTCAAAAATGGGAGTTGAAGCAAAGAACGGCTTTTGAATGGAAATTTGCTTAAGGAAATTTCAAGAATCTTCCATATCTCGTCACCAAATCAAAGTAGAAAGGTCAAACCTCATGTGTATTAGGGTTGGTTGATAACTAGAATATGATTTCTTGAGTTTGGTTCAAAATGGATACATAATGACGAATTTTAACAATTTGAAGGTAATTTGAGGAGCCTCAAGTAGTTATAGTTTGAGAAAAATATATACCGTGCGCGCAAATGATTACTTACACACCAGCGCAAAAATGTATTAGAACTAGTTTTTCAAAATTTAGAAAATAATATCACACGTTTTGAAATAGTCTTTTATCCCTGTTTCTAATTTAATTATGTTACAAAATTAATTAAAAATATAAATAAACCCAGAATTTCCTGTTATAACATTTATTTCAAAATTGCATGAATGAGTTTTTGAACATTTTTGCGCTGGTGTGTAAATAATTACTTGCGCGCACGGTATTCATATGATTATTGAATGGCAAGAAATGCTACATTTGTTTAAAGTGGTTTTGGAGGAATCAGGGTAGGGGTTTTCAGATTTAATGCATTAGTAACATTATTTCCAAACCTGATCAGCCCTAGTTAAAAACTCAGCTCTAGTAATGCTGCATGGCTGCTTACATTTTTTTTTAATCAAGTTTATATGAAATCCTTTCATTATTATTATTATTATTATTGGTCCCTCTAATCGAGCAAACCATTACTTTATTTCCTCCTGCCTTGTTTTCCAGTTTTTTGCTTTTGTTTGATTTTATTATTGTATTTACCATTTTTATCATAGTTTTTGTGTTTACGCTTGCGCTGCTTTTTGAACATTTTTATAGTCTTGTTTCTTAAAGCTTATTTATCTGTCTTGCCTTATATTATTTTATTATTCAATTTCTATCATTTTATTTTTTTGCTTTGCTTTTGCTTTTTAACTCATTTAAATTTCCTTTATTATTTTATTTCATCTATCTATAAATCTCTTACTTGTGAGTTTGGGTATTTAAACATTATTTGTGGTAATTAAATTAATAATAATAACACTTCATCGTAATCTGTCCTCCCCCTCGCAACAAGTACGAAGCACACTGTTCGAAAGTCAAAATAATTTACGATAATAACTGTCTAAATTTTCTTTTATAAAATTAAATTAAATTAGGTATAAGACATATAATTAAATACGAACTTATCGGAATTAAAATGGTAATCACAGCAACTGCTTCATATATTTCATACGCATATTTCGTTGGTATATTTGGTAATATTCTCTTATTATGCAACTGAACTGAATTTATTTATGTGGGAAACTCATTTTTTTAAAAAACATTGTATACTCGCTAATTTACCTACTATCATATACATACGTATGTTATTTACATGAGAAAATATGTAATAGGTATATTTTTTTAATTCCTTTCCGCGTTGCTATTTACATCTAAATTATTTAATTTTTAATTTGGACCCATGTAATGTCACGAATAAAACAATTATATCATATTCAAGGAAGTTTTTCATTTGCATACGTATGTTATGCTGAGATTGTATTTTAGTTAATTCTGCATTTCATGCCGTTGTTTTTATTCAGCAAAGTATGGAGTAATTTTTCCTTCTTCATCCTGTAGCGAACACTTATAGGTACTTAGGTACAATGTGAAGATAAATTTACAATGCTGGTATCAATTAAAGCCATAATGGATCGGACTTGTAGGTTTACTCGAGCACTAATATACATGTGTATGAGTAAAGGCGAATGGAATTTTGCCAGAAAGTACATAAACATCATCAAACATGCGACGAAACACTAGTTCGAATTTATGAATGTTGTCATGGGTTATGTTATCAACGTGTAAAAAAATTAACGCATATTTTGGGCACAAATTGTCTCATCGCGTACTTTTTTTATAATCTGATGGTTCGTCAGATTTTTTACGTCATTTATGTATGTAAGTAAATACATCAACTTATTTGGTTCTGCTTTCATTCTAGTCTGCTTTATTTAGAAATCGAAAATATCGATTTTACTTTTCCACGAGAAGAAACAAAAACGTTTATTTGATAAAAAAAAATCTAATAATGCTATATCAAAGTCAACATGAAAACACCAGCTATAGATGATTCCTTTCGCGACACAATTGGATAAAAGGTTGCGTAGGATACAGTAATAAGAGCTGATAAAAGGTGTTTTTCATTTTTTGAAAACAACAGAGTTGAAAAATTACGTATCAACTCGAATAAATAGGTATATCTATGCTTTGTTAGTATAGAGTAAGAAGATATTAAACCATTAGATGGTGAAATAGTCGAGATATAAGTTATCATGATGGAATTTTATTTTTTACACATATATGTATTTTGGAAAAATAATTTAATCCGAAATCAACGTTTGTATGATATTGCGATAACGTACAACATATTATTAGGTTTATTACGCAGAAAAAAACTGAAGACAATCATAACTTATTACTGAAAATGAGTTTTTATTAGGGGCATAACAATACTTCGTAATCATTCTGTGATAATTCCTTCACACTCACATCCAGTATCATGACTGGAAACTTCCACGTTCCTGTTATAAAACTACGTGAGAATTAAAATTCGGAAAATGTTGTGATTCTTAGCCCCCCACACCCTTTCACTATGAATTCATTCAATTCTATGATCATTAAATTAGGCCATTCAAGGCGTCTTCTTGTTCCTCAAATTTTAGTTCATTCCCATTTTGTATCTAGTTCGATCTAAAGTTGAGGCTTTGAGGAATCGTACTGAAATTATAAATTGTACCAAATTTGTATTTCTAAATACATTTTTGTTGAGGTGTAACAAATTTGACAAATTTCAATTTGGACTTTTGAAGTATTCATAATCAGAGCACACTCTATCGTATGAAAGTATAGCCGAAATGATTCGACTTTTCATTCCCTCTCACTTCAGCACATTTTGAGAATGTTAATTCTTTCAACATCACCTGCGAATAATCGTAAAGGTTTTTATATTTATCAAGGTTCTACCTCCTTTAACCTCATTATCACAAATCAACAAGGGTGAAAAAAGGGCTACAAAAACACGTTCATGATTCTGGTTCCAGGTTCTGACAATCAATCACGGTTTCGGGTCCAGGCTCCGGTTCTAGTTTTAAAATTGTTTCGGTTCTGAGTTGACTCATTGTTTTCATTTTTCTGGTTTCTTGTTCAGGTTTTACAGCTCTGATTGCAATAACTTTGGGCTGTAAGAGGTGCATAGCTGCAAATTGAAACGTTCATGGTTCCGCTTCCGGTTTAGAGAAAACGGTTCGGTGTCGGGTTTTAAAACTGTTTCTTTCCTGGTACTGGTTTCGGTTCCGGTTTTACAATCCTGATGCAGCAAAACCGGAACCAAACCCTAAACAAAATAATACATTTCGGATTCTCAATCTTTCTTTTTTGATCTGGCAGTTCTTACATTCTACAATAAAATAAACTCTCAAACTTATTAAGAGCTGCAAAACCAAGACTTCAACCGGAACTATAACTCGAGAAAACCCAATACAAATTTAAAACCGAGAACCAAAACCACAAACTTGGAAACCGAGCCAGAACAGAAACCAAAACTGTTCCGGTTTTGCAGCCTTGCAAATTAGTTATTACAGGGCCGACTCTAAAGCGTCGGTTATAATGGCACTGAATTTTTCAGAGAAAAAGTTGAACCTGTGTTTTTTTATGGAACCGTTTATAATAGTCAGTGAATCAGGCAATGAAAGATTCTCTAGGTTTCAGTGAAAAGTTGAAATATTTTAACTTTTCAGTGAATTTCTACGGTGTCAAACATTTGTTTGTTCATGTTACTCTGTTATTACTTCAAAGTAATAGGGATTTTTTGGATAGTTCTAGCCATTCCGTGAAAATTTCATTGACACAGTCAGTGCCATTATAACCGACGCTTAATACAGGCCGAACAGCGTAAGTATTGGCATTTGACAACACAGCATCAGCAAAATTTGGGATAGCCGCGTTCATGTTTATGCAAATTTTACGTTGGATTCAAATGCTTGAGGTGTAGCCAAGTACATGTGGGACCCCAACATAACAGCTGATACGCTGTTCCTGACATGTGCTGCTCGACCAGTATTAGAGTAAGTTCTGGTTAATAGCTATGGTTTTTATCGGAAACTCATCTAAAAAGCATATGGAAAAAAACGAACGCCGGCATTGGTGCTTCAAGTGTCGGCAAATATTCGAAATAATTTTCTTATCGGTATAAAGTAAACAATGGTGATGCGCAAATCTTGAAATGAAAAGCTAAAATACCATGTTCACGACTTGGCACTGTATGAGTAAGTAACCCACCGACCTAGGACAATAAAGACATAAATTCATACACTAATACATTTTAGATCTTAATAATACCCGAATGAGAATTACGAATAGATATAAATACTGTATTGAAGCATTATTACACGAGCGATGTTGATACGTTTTGTAGCATTTTATTCGCTTTCAAAGATTGATCATGGGACTACAAATGAAGCTCGATGGCAAATAATTTTCAATATTTTGGTTTCTTGAAAGTTATTAACGCCAATAAATAAATGTACCTAGTATTTGGATATAATTTTTATAATAATCAATAACAATATTGCGGTCTTTGGAAAAGAAAATGTGTCGTTTATGCAATGTTTAGACGTAAATATACATATGTATGAAAGAAAAAAATTACTTGATTAGATAGGTATTTTCTTTACGCCATTTCGAAATTATATAACACTCTGGTTCTATATTTCTCAATGTCTAGATAAGTAAAATTTCGTTATTTTTAATAATTCAATGAAGTACGGTATTCGTGTTGAATGGTTAAAGGAACGAGGCAATTCAACTTGCATTAATATTGATGGGCTGAAAATAGGAACTTATCATTTTACAAACTTATTGATGAAAGTTTTTTTTCACAGATTACAGACGATCGAACGTACTAATGTTAATTGCATATTTTTCTCAGATAATTTTAATAAAGTATATTCGTAATGGAACCAGATAGATATATTTCCAGTGAAATTAGGATGAAAATTTACCTGGTATGTAATATTCCGTATTATTCATTCGGTTGGTAATCGAATTAGCTTTGTGATTAGAATATCCAAACATACTTGAATTCAATAACACAATGAATCATTTTCAACTCGAACAGCTGAAAACATCTTGTTGAATATTTTTTCATGTAATTATTGCAACGAGTTTTCGAAAAGAATTAATGCCATGTTACTATCAAACACTACGTAACAATCTTGAGTAAAACTTTAGACAAGAAAAATTATCGAAATACCCACGTTAACGAAAAAATGGACTATGGAAAACCGCGAACGAAATCATCACAACTTGAAACCATATCAACACGTTACACAACAGCAAGTCAACTGTTAACCGAAATACGACGGCAACTGATCTTGCTTCAACGTGTAACGCATTCGCCGAAACGATTGGTACTCAACCTTGCGTCGTTTTGCCATCGAAAATCTCGAGCGTGCTTTTAGAACTGATATTTAAGTTATTTAACGTTGATGCGATGATCCACTTGGGGAAATATTGCATTCAACCCTTTATGTGTAGATTGAGTACTATTTAGTGATACGGTGAATCGGTAATACTTCACAGAAGTCTAATTTGTGGGTGAAACATAACGCATTAAGTTTATCATTCTTTTTCGAATTTGTAGAATTCATGAATGCAACAGATTAAGAAATACTCATATTTTTACCCAGTAATTGCACGTTTTAGTTGGATGTTTCGCCATTTAAATACATAATATAAGTACTTCAAATACTATATGTTACAAAAATAAAGTTTTATTGAACACAAAACTCGTATATAATTATTTACATTGAAAAAATACACGACGTTTCGCCGTCGTTGACGGCATCTTCAGGTGTAGTGAATGAATATAAAAAGATATAAGATAAATCGTACCTTTATCTTATACATTTATATTCATTCACTACACCTGAAGATGCCATCAACGACGACGAAATGTCGTGTATTTTTTCAGTGTAAATAATTATATACGAGTTTTGTGTTCAATAAAGCTTTTATTTTTTTCAAATGATTCAACTCGTTTTATTTGCCTTTTATGAAAATATGTGTTACAAATATTTTCAAACATGTACTCGCTGGTATATTTGAATAAAAAATGAATTCAATGAAGTTTCATAGTTAAATGAGAGTTTTTAACGTAGGTAAAGATTTTTAAAGAAAAAAAAAAAAAATAGAGAAATAGAAATAATTCAATATTCAGATGGAACCACACGAAAAGCAAACACTTGGTCACCATCGTTACGTTATATGTTTGGAACAGGGCTTTTAGAACTTTTTACTTGGAGTATTTTTTAAGCAAATATTTACACCTTATTCAAATGCTTTGAAGTTTAGGCGCGTGAATTCAAGATTTACACGTATATACCGTACGTCCAAGTACTTGGGTATAATCAGCGAAAAAATCTCTTCGCCAATTATTTGAAATTGGTTTTTTCAAATTCAAAGAAACTGTAATACTGTTGAAATGAATTTATCAGCCTTAAAAATTAAAATTCATTAAAATAATTTTAAAAATGATTACAATTTAGAAATATTAGAATGGATTGAAAATGAGAATACCAGAACAGAAACGAGAGCGGAATGGAACCTTTTCATATACCGGTACCGTAACGGGAATGGAACCGAACAACTTTCAAATACCGTTACCAGAAGTGACCAGAAGGGAACGATTTTTCCTTTGAGTATATACTAGATGGACCGAGCTAGCAACAAGCAAATGCCAACCCAAAAACGGTGATACTTTACACAGATTTTCTCAGAACACTCTTGACTAAATTCGAAATGCGCATGCGCAAATTTATTTCGCGCTAATAGTGCGGCTAGGGGACATCGATAGTACTCTTTGACTATACATATATGGACTGCTACCTGCAGTGTAAATCGGCACATACAACATGTTAAGAGGCAAATCGGGATTTGCAGTGTTCCCATTGGTTCCCACTGTGAAAAATGATTTGTGAAAAGTCCGCTGAGCCGCTGATTGGCTGATAGCATATTTTTTCAAGTATTGACGCATGCGCATTGTGAATCCCGATTTAGCTCTTATTGAAAATCACAGATGTTGTATGTGCCAAACTGTAATTTTTTACATGTGTGGTAGCAGTCCATATATGTATAGTCAAAGATAGTATCTACTGCTTAAAATCAGAATAACATGAATGTGATAAAGGACTTCAGGCATGCGCAAGATATGAAGTTGCAACGAGTGTTCCGACTCTGATGCATGTAATGTTTCACCGCAGTTTTCCTACACGTACCTCTGTCCATCTAGTATATAGTCAAAGGATTTTTCCAGTATTTTTCCATTATTTACGCTGTAATGTAATGTAGATTGTGATTTGTAGTCATGTGGTATCTGGTGTGTTATTTTTCATGTTTCTCAGTGATCTGACAACCCTGTTTTATTTCTTTGTACTAAATATGTACATCTTTTGTAGTTTTGAATATTTTTCAACAAAAAAATTGTATATTCTAAAATTTTGAGGTAGAGAAGTAAATTAAAATTATGAAGTTGAATAGTTTATGGAAAAAATCGAATTCGAAAAAAAAAAATGAAGTTCTCCTTTATAGTAGCCTTAGTACCAAATACCTATAATAACAGGTTAAAAAAAGGGAACGGAATGGAACATGAACAGGACAGGAACGAAACGTTTTCCATATACCATTACCAGAGCTAGCAGAACGGGAACTGAACGAAACGATTTCCAAATACCGGTATCAGAACGAAACCGGAACGGAATGATTTTCAAATACCAGTACTGGAACCCCTGCATTCAGCCTGGTTGTATAGTTTTACAAAATATTTATTTCAGTAATATTTATTTAGGTACGTAGTACGTACTTATCTCTTGATATTCCAATTCATACCATTGGCGTTTAAGTTGAAAAATAAAAATGAAATAAACTGTAAGTTATGATAGCAAGTTTTTACAAAATGATCATAGATGTTTCAGGAAAATCATTTAAGAACTCATCTTTATTTAAAATTTCAGACTATTATGTACACGTACACCTATATTTACGTATTTTAGAAAAAATTGAAAATTTTAGACAAAATATACAATTATGTATTTAATCTATCTATCTATATTCATAAAGTATTCTATATTTATAAAAGTAAGAAATTGTTTGTATGTTTGTACGCTTATAACTGAAGAACCGTCGGAGGGATTTTTTTGAAATTTCGAATTCGAGTTTCTATTGATGTGGAATAGGTTTTAAAATCGTCGTTTCGAGTTTAGTCCCCAAGTGGGGGGGAGGGGGCCGAAATTTCATTTCCGGAACCCTGTCTTGAAATTTAATTTCTATTTTTCCGTGCAACTTATTCTACAGCGCGAGTACTTTATTTTTTGTAATAACTCTCGACGAGCCCCGAGACACCCTTCATCCTTTAATCGTGACCCAAAGTTCCGATAAAAAAACCAAAATCGACGAAATTAAATTTTTTTGAATTTATCCTCAACATCTCATGTAAGACGATGTCCGGATGATTCGTGCTCATATTCAACTTCTTAGCCCCAAATAGGAGGGAGGGACTAAACGAAAACCAAAATTTTCATATTTTTGCTTCCGTTCGACCGTTTTTAATTTTTTTCAATTCTACGTCTTGGGATTTACAACACGAACAATATTTCAAAAATTCGAGAAAATCGATAGGTAAATGATCCCGCAATTAAAGACGAATGTGCGTAGAATTTCTATATTTTGGCGACGTTGGTTGTGTTCGCGCAACGCGTTCCTTGCTTCGGCTGTAGGGACCAGACAGAAACGAAACCTATCTGACCTTGAGTGTGGCGAATTTCAACGCTTGAAAATGCTACTCTTATAATGCGTATAATGGGGCTGGAAAATATTGGAATGAAATTTTTTTGTATACATTTTTTTCATCGTGGGTTCCTCTTTAAGTAGGAACAAAAAAAAAATTCGCCTGTTCTACAAAATGTTAGCATCTCCTTCGCACCTACTGGTCCGATTTTGACGAAATTTTGGCTTCCCGTACGAATCAATGTGTAGATAGTTTTTAACTATAATCCAAACCCCAACCCCAAATGAGGGAGGGGGTAAAGAAAAACCAAAATTTCTGTATTTTTGCTTCCTTTCAATTTTTGATTTTTTTTTTAATCAACGCGCTGAAAATAACAATAATAAGAATGTATAAAAATTTCCAAAAGAATGGATTCAAAATATAAGGCTGTAATAGCGAGTTATAAATTCGAAAATTTTCAACTTTTGTTAATGACAAGGGTGTTGTAAAACATTTTCGTTGCATTTCACGATTGGTCAGGTGCGAGTTACACGAGGTAAACATGTTCGCCGCTCAAACCGGTTAAAAAGGGTATAAATTACGCGATGATTTTTTTTTTCAGTGTGTTCCCCATACATTTCATATCCAATTATGAATTTTTAATTAAAAAAAAAAAAGTTAAAATAAAACGCACATTCGAACGGGTATTACCTGTGAGGAATTCTAAAGGAAGTAGTGCATAGTATAGAAATGACCAGGTGACAGTGGATTTATTTTCAAAGAGTGGCATAGAATTTAACAGTAACAATAAATATCATCGTCACAAATTTATTAAAAATTTCGAAAACGCTACAGAGGATGCTGCATTTGATGAAATATGCAGATTAATGTTATTTAGGAACACAGTAAAAATTAAATCAAGTGCATGGGCATCAAATTCCTTGAGCGCTACAACGTATGAAAATTTGAGGAAAACATTTTTGTAGGATTTCTGGGACGATGCATCGCAAGGTGAGACATTATACCATTTTAAGAATTATCAGGGAAATCCTCAAGGCTGGATAAAAGAAATTGTGAGCAAGTTAAAATTGTGGCATGAAACTTAGGAAAAAATAGAAGACCTATCTAAATAGAAAGTTTTAAAATACGTATATGAAAAAACTCCATACTCAACTGAAAATTTGAAAGATGATAAGACACTATTCGATAGATTACAAAAATTAGGTGAATTTCATGGCGTGGAAAGATCAGGTATTTTGGCATGGGATGCAAGAGATTATAGTAGGGAAAATAATGACATAGAAAATGATGATAGAACCTACCATAGAAAGGATAAGACCTATAGAAATAATTATTCTTACGAAAGAGGAAACAGCAGGGGATATTTATCGAGGAACATGACAATCAAGAGGTTGTCAGCCATGGAGAGGTGAAGTACAGGAAGGTACTACAGGAAATACAATTAATGACAACGAGGCAAATCAGCTAAAAAACTAAATCAATTCGATGTGAGTAAATTAACTGTAAAGACATCTTCTATCATTTGCACCAGAGAGGGTAAGTTTTTTCTTGGCGATTATCAATTGTTGGGTGATTCGTTCTGTTATTTTCTCGCGAGCATGTATAACCTAAAAATAAAAAAAGAACATTTATTGGTTGTTGTAGTTGTGGTACATGATAGTTAAGTTTTAGGTTGTGGTACTTGTGGTTTTCAGGGCTGTTAACTTAAACGTATATTAGTTAAATTCAGTTAAAGTTTTAGTCTTTCAAAACAAAAATAAGAGTTAAAGTTAGCAGTTTTATTCTTTTCACTTAAAGTTTAAGTTATAGTTAAAGTTGATGTAAACTAGTTTTAACTTAAATAAAATAAAAGTTTAGAGTTAAGGTTAAAGTTAAATTCTTCTTTACAGTTAAAAAAGTTAAAGTTAAAGTTAGTTAAAGTTTAATTCTTCTTTTAAAATAGTTAAAGAAGTTGAAGTTAGAATGAAATAATATAGCTACCGATTATATCATATCCGCTTTTTATGTACGATGAAAAGATGAAATAAGACATAAGAGTTTCCAAATTCAATAAATTAAGTGTTTAAAAAAATATAAAATGAATTTAATTTAAAATTTTACATTTAAAATTTTAATTTTCAAAAATACTTATACTTAATATAATTATTTCGCAGTAACAAAAGATCATTAATAAATAATAATAGAAAATAGACCCATTGAGACAGCATTTCAAAGGGTCTAAAATGAACCTCAAGTCGCTGAATGTTCGTTCAAAGTTGGAAAATTGGAAATTGGCTTGAGACTTTAACCCAAACGATTTTTTTTAAGTTTAAGTTAAAGTTTAATTCAGTTTCAGGGACTGAAAATATTAGTTTAAGTTTTATTCAGTTACACATATTGGGATTTATAGTTATAGTTAAATTCAGTTTTATTCTTAATACGTGAAAATACGAGTCAGTTTGAGTTAAAGTTTAGAGTTTTAGTTATTGTTAACAGCCCTGGTGGTTTTTGAATTGGTTTTCAATTGAATGTCCGAAATGGTTTTAAGTAGTTTTGAAATTCCAATTCTTTTCTTTTTTTGGTTATAGTTTTGAAAACGTTTTCAAAATTTTTTCAATATTACATATTATGGTTTTTGGTTCTATTTTCTAATTTGCGATGGTGGTTAAGGTTTTCAATTGAAAGTTTGAAACAAATTCAATTTTCAATTGGTTGTGGTGGTTGTGGTTTTTTTTTCACATTTGTATTTGCAAAAGCTCTGTTATTGTATTTGTATGTATGTCGATTTGTACGATAAAATAAAATGACTCGAAAATTCATAAATTAAAATTTGTCTCTTATTTCCAACACTTTTATTTATTTTGCTTTATTTCAATATTTTCAAATCTTAAAGTAGTTATGACTCATGAGAAAAGTAAAATACCAATGTGAAAAATTGCAAATAAAAATAATAGAAAAATTTTTATTTTCATTTCAAATTCAGAAGTCAGAACTTCAAAACATCAAAAGTTCAAAAGCTAAAAACAGCAAAAATCTAAAACTAAATAAACGAGGAATATACCAGGTTAATGTACTTGATTCGAGCACGCCAAGCGCAAAAATCTTTCCCTGATAGAAATAAATTATATTTTTAAATGATGTTAGCAAGAATAAATGGCATAAATAATATTCATTTAATGCGTAAAAGCGTTTATCAATGAAATTCAAAATTTTAATCTATACTTTCATTGTCAAAAATGCAAATATGTTTGGAATTTTTTCACCTTTTAGCTAATTTTTTCGCTTGGGTGCTCGAATTAAGTAGTCACGCGGTAGAATGCTTACAACATAATATCACTTCAAAATTTGGAATTGAGATTTGTTTAATTGTTTGTGCATTGGCTATTTGGCTTAATTAGTTTGCAAAATTATTTATTTTTATATAATGTCACCTGAATCATAAACATAATTTAACTTTGAGATTCAGTGTTGTGAATTTTATAACACAAAAATACAAAATTGAATTTTGAAACCAATTCGTGAATTCGTTGTTATGGTTTCGGTTTTTTTTTTTTTTTTTTTAAATTCAAGGAAATGATTGTTGTGATGGTGGTATTTTTAGGGGAAAACCATGTATTGTTATGGTGTTTTTGATAATTTTCAAACTTCTCTATGAAGATTATTGTTTTGTTGGTGGTTTTTATTGTGGTCATTAGTTGTGATTCTTTTTGGTGATTGTATCAGAAATGTTTGAAGTGGTTTCAAATGGTTATGAAAACCCTTTCAAATTTTCAAAACATACATTTGTGGTGGTTTTTGGTGGTTGTGGTTTTTAACCCTCGGTTGAACAAAATAATTAAAATGTTGGAAGGAAAAGCAAAAAGCATATACGTCCGGCTGTCAAGGGTGGACCTATTCGCGAATATCTCAGGAGAATACGAATAATGAAGAGAACTATTAGTAAATATCGTAAAGTAATGTTCATAGAGGAACCCGCAAATTTTTTTTTTGCAGGCTACTAACAAATACATTAAAACTGATCGGAGGGGAAATATAAAATCAAAATGCGTACAGAATTCGACATTTTCGTTTTTTTTTCAAGATTTGGTACAGAGAAATCGGTGGAGAATATACTTATAAAGATACTAAATCAAATTCATGATAGAAATAATAAAAAAGAGCATGCCTCTAACTTTCCAAATGACCAGGCAGATATAGGTACTCAGGTTTTCAGTGTTTCTCCAGTTGATCATGATTCTGGCGAAAATCTATCTGATGCAATGCCGTCTCATCGTCATACACGTTAGGAACAGAATATGTCGAACTCCGAAAATTTCAATGATGATCCACCTGGTACAATTATCACTGAAATAGAAATCAATCAGGTGAATGAATGAAACTATTTCGAAAATTTCTAATGAAGAACAAGATGATTTGGATACTTACGATGCTGGTACTTGTGTTGTCGATTTAAAAGTAAATAATAATCATTCATATCCTGCTCAGCTTGATACAGGGGCAGGGGGTAATATTATTTCGAAAAATGTAGCATTTAATTTAAAGAAAACCCACCAAAACGATGTTAACATCAAACTTTGCAATTTGTCAGTAATATGAATGATCAAACCTTTGACTATATATTAGATGGACCGAACTAGCAACAAGCAAATGCCAACCCAAAAACGGTGATACATTACACAGATTTTCTCAGAACACTCGTGACTAAATTCTAAATGCGCATGCGCAAATTTATTTCGTCCTAATAGTGCGGCAAGGGGACATCGATAGTACCCTTTGACTATATACTAAATGGACCGAGCTAGCAACAAGCAAATGCCAACCCAAAAACGGTGATACATTACACAGATTTTCTCAGAACACTCGTGACTAAATTCAAAATGCGCATGCGCAAATTTATTTCCCGCCAATAGTGCGGCAAGGGGACATCGATAGTACTGCTTCAAACCAGAATAACATGAATGTGATAACGGACTTCAGGCATGCGCAACATATGAAGTCGCATCGAGTGTTCCGACTCGGATGCATGTAATGTTTCACCGCAGTTTTCCTACACGTAACTCGGTCCATCTAGTATATAGTCAAAGGATCAAACCAAAGTTATATAATGTGAAATAATCTAAAATAATTATCTTATTATACTAATAAATTAATATAACAATATCTTCCACCACTATTTGTTCCAGGTTTAGCCTCCAGTCAATAACACTGTGACGTCAAATCCTCGAACGCCAATGAAAAGTAGCATGCAGTTGAATGGTGGATTTCAAGCCGCAAGGTTTCCGTCTATTTCGTTGAACTTTGGGTGTTCGCCTTTGCTCCTTCTGCAACCTTTTTCCGTTCCTCCTTTCCCTTCCCCCTCTGCGCTAATTTGAATTCGTTCTATCACTTTTTCGCAAAACAAGAACAACAAATCAATTTATTTGTGTTGAGTAGCGTAGAGTGTTACGTAAGCAAGCAAGAAGACAGCGATGTTTCTGACGAATAATATCTTATTTTAATTTTTAAATGTTTTAAAATTCAAAGGAATGATACTCAAAATGACATTGTTTGTTACTATAATTTTTATTTTCGTTCTTAATCAAGCGTATACCCTAATTTACGATATTGAGAAATATAACTTATTCATGCCCAATGTGCAACCTAAGCAAGTACGTCCAATATTACATAATATTTACAAAATCAATTCATAAATTTTAAAAGCTCGCCATCCACATTTTATTTTAACGCATGATATTTTCAATTATCATTTTCCGTAGGTAGATCAGTACTTGTGCTCTCCGGTGAAAATAAATCCATCAGTATCTTATTACATCGGTTTGTGCATACATTTTATTTTTATTACACAAAAGTATCTTTTTTCATTTTTAAAAGCTTTTGTGTTATAACTGTAGTTGGTTTTGAACCAAATGCGTCAATGAACACCGTCCATCACATGTTACTTTATGGCTGCAAAAAGCCAGGATTGGCGCAACAAGTATGGTAAGATTTTCTTCGCATATTGTAGTCTTCTTCTAATTCAATATGTGTTTGAACGATAGTATTTTTTGAAGGAATTGTGGAGAAATGTCTGCAGCTTTTGATAAACATGAATTACATGCTGCTCCCTGTGCTGAAGGAAGTACGGTAAGTTTTTTTATATCTTCTTTCTCTCCCAGTGCTTTGCCAAGTTACATTATAATATTTGTATGAATGGTGATGACTGAATCTAGCATATTCAATTTCCTTATAGATTTTGTATGCGTGGGCTAGAGATGCTCCGATGCTGAAATTACCTGACGATGTTGCTTTCAAAGCAGGAAAAGGCACTAACATAGACTACTTGGTACTACAAGTACATTACGGTCATGTTGAAACTTTTAAAGGTGATTTTTCTGTATTAATTATTAGACAATCTAGCTGGAAAATTTTATTCGAAATTTTTGGTGTACATTAGGTGTAAGTATTGATTTTCGTATTCAATTTTCTTTTCAATAGATACTTTTTATGAATAAATTGCTTCACTGTGAGTAAACAAATCGAAACATATTCAGTATAAGATGTAAATTGTCAACTTCTACTTGAATGTACCTTAGCTAAATTACACTTTAAAATTTGATTACAGACGATGTCACTGATACTTCTGGAGTAATTCTCCATTATACAGAAAACCCGTAAGTTGTGCAGAGTTCTCTTTCATTAAAAATTCTAAAACTTCAATTATAAAACCACAGCTATTTTTATCAATTTAGCATGCCAAAATTAGCTGGAGTTTTATTAATGGGAACAGCTGGAACCATTGCGCCGCATAGTTTGGAAAGTATGGAAACTTCTTGTCCTATTAAAGAGGATAAAGCCATCCATCCATTCGCTTTTCGCACCCATACTCATGAATTAGGTACATATCATGTCTTCTGTATTTTGCTGGAATGGATTACATGACGTAATGTTTTACATTTGGATCATATTTCAGGTGTTCGTGTTGCTGGTTATCGAGTTAGACGAAAAAATAACGTTGACCACTGGACATTAATTGGCGAAAGAAATCCTATGGATCCTCAAATGTTTTATGAAGTTGAGCAACCCATAATTATTCAAAAAGGAGACTTCGTGGTTGGTTGATTTTCATTTTTCTGCAATCATAATTATTTATACATCAAAAGTTATATTGGTAATTTCTCATGTAGGCGGCTGCTTGTAAAATGGACGCTCTTGAAAGAAACAGAGTTACTCGTACAGGGTAAAGTACCACACTATTGGGTCATAACCGATTATAAAACTCCATTAGTATTACATTAAAATATTTAATTTTACAAATTAATTTGCAGGGCAACTGCGGATGATGAAATGTGTAATTTTTACATGATGTATTGGGTTGAAGATAATGCTCCATTGGAACAGAATTATTGCTTTTCCTCTGGACCTCCTTACTATTACTGGAACGACCATTTAAATAACATTCCTGAAATAGAAACTCTACCATATAGAAAACAAAGAATTTAATTTAAATATTCGTATCTTCACAGTCGATCTCTTTTATTCAGTCTCCATTTTCTGAATGCATTTATACTTACTGAGCGATTATTTTTGTTTGCGTGTTTTATCTTTTCTGTAAAACAGATCTAGTCACAATTGAATACGTATCGATTGACTTTAAATTCACATAATTATGATTCCTAGTCAATTCTTAACCTATGAAGCGTTTGGATTTCTCTTGTTGTATTTTGGATCCCTTTGTTTTCTTTGTGATAGCTTGTAAATTGTAAATTTTAAAATAAATATACTACTTACTAAAAATTTGTATTTTTTTCAAAAAAGTACTAATTAATTTCATTAATTATTTGCATGTTCGTATTTAAATATAAATGACAAATCTCTGCACATTTCACAATTTAGCCAGGAAATTAATTTGAACTTTTGATGATGTTTAGCAGAGATGGAAAAGCTAGTTTTTGAAGAAATATTACCGAATATCACAACAAATATTATTCAAAATTTCGAATAGAAATTGATTAAAGGGAACTTTATATTTTATTAAGTAAGTCCCTTGTTCACAAGATGGCGACTTTATGGAAACAATTAACAGAGGAATATATGTAAAACAAAAAATAAATATATTCAACTCAAAAACGAAACAAAAAATCATCAATTCTTACAATCAAAAAACAAATATAGGCACGTTACAAGAGTATAAACTGTTTGCAAAACATCAGTTAGCTTTCGATTCAAAAATTTTATTTTTGTTCTGTTCAATATTTTGAATCCATTTATTAATCCAGTTCACGATTATTTTGATATTTTTTTCTGTATCGTTGGAATCATTGCTGTGTAATTCTTGCACAATAGCAGGATCATAGGAACTCATAGCTTCTTCCAAAATACTTTGGAAAATTTCGCATTCGATATTTTTTCTGATTTTCAAGTCATTATAACCCCTGAAAGTAATACGTGAATGTGAAAGTTTTAGAACTCATAAAGCAGCATACGTAGCAATTAAAAATGATTTACAACCTTTCTTGTAGTCTATCATACAGAATGGTATTATTTGTTCGGATTACAAAAACTGCGTCGAACCAACGTTCAGGAAAAAAATCACAACTATGATATTCTATTATTTTACCTCCAGCTTCTACAACGGGATCTAGTTCATCGATTATCTAAAAAAAAAAAAATAAGGTAAGAATGAAAAACCTCCAACCCTGTTTGCCATTGATTCAATTTTAATTATATCTTACTTTATCTTCGTCGAGTATGGGACAATTCAATTCATTGTCGAAACCTACTAAGCATTCCCGACTTTTAGCAACTTTACTAATGTCTATCCATTCCAAATTCACTTGCTTAATTACTTCTGCACATAGTGTTGATTTACCCACTCCGGGTGTACCTAAATAACGCAAAATCATTAGAGAAAGGCAACCCATTCTATTTCGTTGAAGAGATGCAGAAAGGAATTAATTTAATATTAAAAATTATAATAGTTAATTAACCTGTTATCAAAATATTTGGTTTTGAGCGATTCATATTATTATGCTGTATATCTCAATTCTCGTTCAAAGGTAAAAATAAATTGAAATTATTAATTAAAAGTGTTTACGTTTTATATTTTTTTCAAGTTGTTGAAAATAAAAACACAACCACAACACGTTCTTTTTCTCCTAGCTCGCTCGCACTCAACTTTTTATGTTACCAATACATGACTTCATACTTCATACTTATTTAGTAGTTTTTCTGGATTTTTATTGGTTGAGAACATTTTGCGTATCATGTTTGACGATTGACATTTTTTTAATATTTAAATTAAATATTAAAAATAAACTTTGAACTTTTGTTTTAATCTTTTAAAGCTTTTAAGAAAGAATAAGAGCCACAAAACTGAAAATTTTAAAAATATTATACATAAAAACATAAAAAAATCATTTAGTTAAGGAAATTTGTTCGGTGTATTAGCTGTATATGTATAGGTAATCGTAATTCAAAACGTTTTGAAAATATAGATGGAAATCCATTGGATTTCGACTCTATGAATTAAACGCGAGAATATGAGATGAATAAATTCTTTTACTCGCACTTTTGAAACAAATCTTACGGTTGAAATGAATTAAAATTAAAATAATGTAAAGTTAAATCGCTTGCTCACAACTTCATAAGCATGCGTAAATATTGGGTAAACGTGTTTCACGAAAAGAATTTTATTGTGAGCAAATGTTTCACTTTTTACTTCTATTCATGATGGTCTTGAACTCTTAACCTAATACTTAGCTTATTGTTGTTCATCACGATCATTGCCGATTTACAAAAAGTTGATTGAGTACAAGATTTATACTAATTGAAAACATGAATTAGTATTTTCCCCTTCATCTTTACTCTCAAATATAGGAGTAAAAGATTGGAGTATGCTTAAAAGTTATTCAAAGTGAACAAAGGAAATGCTTTTGAACATATGCTCAAGCGTGCAAAGTAATCGTTTGCCATTAATTTTTTCATTTGCTCCACCGCATCAGCTCATAGTTCATGCTCACGAATAAATCTGTCATTTTTATTCATATGGTTCACTATTTTGCAATGCTACACCAACTATGAACATAGAAGTAGACATGATTCAGATTATCATCAAAGTGTCCAAGATGACAGATACGAATAATTTTTCATTTTTCAACAACAAATCGCAAAAATTTTGAAATACTATTTTATTTCTAAAAATTTACAATTTACAATCAATTATTATTTCATCAACTAACTAAATACTACATTCAATATTGGGAAGATGCAAAAGATCCCATTCTAGGTGGTTTGGAAAATCTAATTTCTCTTTCACCATCCATGAATTGACGTTTTCGCTCTTTATATAATGCTTTAAACCGTGCTTTCTAAAAAAAAGTTGATTAATACAAAATGAAAGATTTTAGACAACAAACATGCGATTAGTCGAAGTTAACACACCTGCTTATCTAAACCAGTGCATTCCCTATAGTCATCGATATAGTCGCGACATTCGACGAATCCTCGATTTCCTCCATATGCTTCCATACAACGCATGAAATTTAGCTCTATTTTACCGCAGATTGGGTCATGTTGGTAGTCGAAAGGAGAGTGAGTGAAATCATGGAAAATATTCCGCCAAACAGGTGAAAATACCCCGGTTATAGGTCGACGATCATATCCTTAAAATACAAAATTTCAGTGAATCTCGTTAATTCTCCATTAAGTAATGCAGAGATCTGTCCTTAAAAAAGGTTGACAACTTTATGTTCTACATTACTTACTGAAGACTTCGTGCTCTCGGCGTATTCTGTTTTCTTCGTGCATTTTTCAGGAATTATTAAAATATTTACCTTTTAGTCACTCAAAGTGCTAATTATATTCTTTTGTTTTTAATTGAACACAATTCACTTTGATTTTCAACTCTTCATCATTCTTATCATCTGTTATCTACGCAGGCATCTTATTATAATTTTTGTAGTACTATAAAATCTCCATAGAATGCGCGATGCGAAGCACATAATTACAAGTTCACGTCACAAGTCCCAACAGTCAGTCACAAGCAGAACTTTTGCAAATTTAGTCGCAACCAGAGAAAAAGAATTTAAAAAAAAGTAAACAGCCATGCCGCATTACTGGAGCTGAGTTTTTAACTGGAGCTTGTTTTGATTTACTAATAACCTTGCTTAACCGTTCATGACTACAGGCCACATCCAATACCAAGTCTGAAAACCCCTACCCTATCCTTTCCAAAAACACTTAAGAAGTTGAATTTGGCACAAATGTAGTATTTCTTACCATGAAATAATCATGTGAACACATATTTCTCAAATTATAACTATTTGAGGGTCCTCAAATTATCATCAAATCTTGATAATCCGCCATTTTTGATCCATTTTGACTCAAATTTAAGCTGATAACCCCGCCTTTCCCCCTCCAACATCATGTATGGAAGTGAATTGGGGATATAGTATACAACTTATCCCCAATAACCATATGAATTCATATTAATTACATTTTTACCAACTTGAGGCTCCTCAACCTCTACTCAAAATTTTGATAATCCGCCATTTTGGATCCATTTTGATCCAAATTCAAGAGGTCATATTCTGGTCATCAACTAACCTCACACACGAAATTTTTGACCTCTTTCATTTGATTTGGTGGGGAGATATGGAAGATTCAAGAAATTTCATGACTCAAAACTTCCTCAAAAAGCTGTTTTTTGATCTAACTCTTCTCAATATGCACTTAGGAAGCTGAAATTTGGATATGTGTTAGTGTCCGTGACTCACTCTTTCATATGAGATCAAAAACGAAAAATTTGAGGAATTCACCCCTTCTCCAGCTTCCTTCAAAATTTGAGTGATCTGCCATTTTGAAATTTTTCGAAAAAACAAAAAACTATTTTTGCGTATTTTCAAGAAGAGTTCTTCACCGAATTTTATCCACACCCTCCTGCGCAAGGCGAGTGACACAAAAAACGAAATTTCCTCAAAAACAGGTTTTTGCTTTAACTCTCCTCAAAATGCACTTAGGAAGCTGAAATTTAGATATATTGGTGTCCGTGGCTCACTCTTTCATATGAGATCAAAAACGAAAAATTTGAGCAAATTGCCCCTTCTCCAACCCCCCCTCAAAATTTGAGTGATCCGTCATTTTGAAATTTATCGAAAAAACAAAAAAGGCTGTTCTGCGCATTTTCAACAAGAGTCTCTCACCAAATTTTAAGTGAATTTTATGAATACTCGCCGGCGCTACGCGTGGAAAAAAAAATATACACCAAAAAGTTGGATATTTGCCAGATGATTACAAATGGTCTGAAACGCAAAGATTTGAAGATCCCACCCTCCCCCGACCATCCCTTCACAAATCAGATAGGCTGTAATAGCTGTCGTTTTTTAGTTAAAAACTCAGCTAATAAAAAAACTTATACCGAAATTTCACGTTCAAAATAAATTGAAATTTTGAGAACTGATTACTCAACTACAATCCAGAGATTGAGGCATGATAAACTTCGGTATTAAAACGCATACCATGGGTTGCTGGATACAGTATATCTTGGGACAAGATATTGGTCTACGAGGAAAAATCATTCACTATATATTCACAAAACAAAAGGAATAAAAACGAAAGCGCATTTTTTTTCAAATTATCGCAACTAGGCATACAAAATATATAAAATTAGTATAAGATTTTAACAACGTAAAATTACAATTTTATACAAATCTAAGGTATATCAAATATCAATACAGAAAAAATATAAAAAGAAAAGGTAAAACATGATACATGATACAATATATAAAGTGTAATAGAATGATTTAGTATCGATATACAAATACCAGTACAATACAATATCACAAAAATTTCATAAAAATAAAGATTATTCATCATCGTTTAACGGAGGTGGACCACTGGGTATTACAGATACATTTCCTTGTGTTAAATACCCTCCATTTGCGGGCAACCCACCTGAAAAAATTGAAAGTGTCAACTTGTCTTATTCAAAAGAAAAAGAGTTCGTGTATAGAAGTGGGTACTAAATCGTGTATATCACCTGTAAGATATGGTAACGAAGTACTATTGGTTATAAAAAGATCATGTTTTTGTTCACGATATGTTGACCAAACAGGCGATCGATCCAGAATACTAATCACTGAATTGCCGTATACAATGCTATAGGTCATATTTTTCAAAGTTTTAACAATGTGTGCTCTTATACGAGCACTATTTTCTACTCCATCTAACCTCCCATCAAGTAATTGCAACAAAAATGGGATTAGTTCTGTATCTAATGCCTGAAAAAACATCAAAATGATAAAGTTATGAAGTTGTAACTATCTAAAATTTACTGTAATATTTGAAAAGAAAAATATACCTGTTTCACCAAGTTATCTTTTTTGCCAATAAAAAGACGACTAAGAGTTTCGGATGCAATGCCAACAATATCATTATATTGCTTCATTGCTTGTTTCATTGGTGCTAAACATTCCGTTTGAGCGATACTATTAACGCAAGCCTAAAAATTATAACGAAAGAATTAAATGACTAACATTTTACTGAATTAGGGCAAATTAAATTAATTTAGTATTTAAGAAAATTTGAATACACAAACCTCACTAAGTGATAGTTGATGCAGGATTGTTATAGCGGAAAGGGGAACACTCAAATTGGAATGTGATGATAATTGCAGGCATAATTTTGGAATATACCCGAGCGATGGTACATGATCGCTCAAGTTTGGTTGCGATTCCAACAAACGTATCACGGAGGTTGTAAATAGATCCAATTTTTCATGCTGATAAACGACAAGATGAAAAATTGAGCATTTAACAAAATTAAACATTATTCATTCCTCATATCGTTGAATACAATACCTGATCTTTAACCATCATATTAAGACAAGCATCGAGTAATTCGCTGAGAAATTCTTTAGGTCTTCTCACGTTCCAACCAGGATTCTGATTAAATAATCTCAAATATACACCACCAACAACAACTTCGTTTGTGATATCAGCCGGTAAAACTCCTTCATCTGGTGGTCGGAATAAAGTTTGAGGGTTATTTTGCTGCATTTCATGCAGTCTATAAATCAAAATCAAAATAATATGAGTATTAGATATTACATGGTGATTTTTAGAACAATAAAAAAATTATATTAATAACCTTTTTGCGTATTTTCTAATTATATTGTAAATTTTCTTTTTTATTTTATCGTTCCACACTAATTCAGGATTTTCTTGGCTACTATCTAATAAGGACAAAACGGAGCTAGGAGCATCTTTCAACGTGTCGCATATCGATGGTGGCAAAAAATGACCTAAAGCGAGTTTAACTCGCGGACCCGATAACTTATCACTCAATAACCGACTAAATAGTTCCGTAGTTTTGTTTCTCACATCTAATACCGAAGAATTGCACATCAGATCCAACAGATAAATATAACCGCCTGCAAAACAAAAATTTCAATACTTGAACCAATATTATCATAAATTTGATCGCATATTGAAAAATTTACCTTTATTCAGTATGTCCTTCACAACAGCGGAAGATGTAGACAGAGCGCTTAGAGTGGTTAAAATTAAAGACTGTTCATTTTGTAACGAATATAAAGATAATAACAAATACACAACCACTCCAATGGCTGCAATATCATTAACACATTCTTGATTTCTCGTTGCTGTCGCAATTACGTGAAGAGCGCCTTGCTGGATCGCTTGAAATTCGTTACTACTCAGTAAAGCAAATAACAGTTGGAAGTATCCAATGCATAAAATCTCCAAGCCTAAAATTCAGTAATAATCTAATAGTAAATCTAAACTAAAAAAATACACTTTAAATTGCACGTCAACAAAAAAGCCAATTCAAAAAATGCGAAAACATCAAGATATATAATAGTACCAGGAGTATTTGATATTAGATTATTTAAAGCATGAAGCGCCATTGTGGTGTTCTTGATCTTATTAATATCGTCTCCTTTCTGGGGAGTGTTTATTTTTATATACTCCATGAGATCATGCAAAAATCCTTTCGGATTCTATAAAAAAAATTAAAAGAAAAAATGTATTCGACGAATTTAAAATTATCATCTTAGCTTTTTTTGCGAGTAAACTTCCTTACTTGAATGGTAAAATCTGGTTGCGAATTATAAATCCTAATAAATACATCTCCGATGATTAATTCATCAGCATGAGAAGAGAAACTGATGTCAATATTTTGCAAATTTTCTGCTTTCAAATTACGTTGTTCCTTTCGCTTATGGTCCAAGAAATCGTTGAGCTCGGCACGTGTGCTATTGTTCCAAATCAGGTAAGGTGTTTCACAATTGCTGGTCAATATTTTCAACAACTGCAACAAATAGTTTTTCCGTGTAACTTTTTTCGGAATAATTTTTTAGAATAAAAAAAATTAACAACGGACACAATTGTACTAACATTATGGGGATCATCATTTCCTAATAAATTAGCCATATAAGGGGTGAGAAGCTGATTGAAAATTTTTCGAGCAACATCATTCACAGGTGTAGTAATTTCTTTATCCAAGTAACCTCCTAAGGCAGCGCAAGCGTTGACGGATAATTTAGCCAGTTTGTTTAATACTTCCTATAACAAGAACTTTGCATTAGAATAACATTAAATTATTTCGTAAATATTAAAAAGTTTTCCAAATTTACTTGAGTGTTTGCTTCTTCAGACCGTTCCACACCACATTCTTCCAATGTGTAGTCGTATTTAAATAGAAAACTGAGTAAATACCAAATACAGCCTTCTTCTATTAATCTTTGTTGTAGGATTCCTTCTCTTGAAAATGAAATAATACATTCTACCACTTCGCAACATAATTTGGGTAAATTCTGTAAAGTATTCATGGATATTAATACCATTAGAATTGAAAATAATATAATTAAAATTGAAGAATTTACATAAAGATATTTAATTTAAAAATATTAAAAATTGAAATTGATACACAAGAATTAATTATGAATGTACTTAAGAAGCTGAAATTTGGATATGATGGCGTCAGTGACAAACACTTTCATTCGAGGCCAAAAATGAAAAATTTGAGCTTTTTGCTCCCCCTCCAGCCTCCTCTCAAAATTTGAATAATCGACCATTTTGAAGTGTATCGAAAATCTAAAAAAGTATTTTTACGTTCTCTTACCAAATTTAAAGCAATTTTCATACAAACCCCCCAGCACTATGCGCGAGGGGAAAAAATATAATTATATACCGAAAAGTTGGACATTTGCCATATGATTACAAAGGTCTGAAACGTAAAAATTTGAAGACCCCAACTTCCCCTGATGTCTCCTTTCCGAATCAGGTAGGTTATAATAGCTGTATTTTTTTTAATTAAAAATTAAATTCGAAATTATAATAAAAAAAAAAATAGTTAGCTATAAATTTCTCAACGCTCATGCAACGATCAACACTTACAATGTACATGATGTATTACAATCCGTTATTTACCTTAAAACGTAGTATTCTAACAAGATCGGCGACTAACTGTGTCATAGAAACAAACGTTTCACGGCAAGAAGGAAACTGAGCAGCAACACAGAAACATTTAGTACAATGGGAGCACACTAATACAGCCACATCTGTAGTTTTTGAAGATTTATTTAACACTGAGACACATCTGGAATAAGCCTCCATTAAGCTCTGCAATTGAGAACATGTAATTAATATCTTCTTCAAGAAACAAATATATCATAAAATGAAACATACAGTAAAACCGCCCTCGCGATTCAATTCTTCCGCATTAAGGGCCGAACAGTTTACTGTATGGTAGGCTAATTCTGTTGCTGCGGTTAGTAACATTGTAGATTTAGAGAATAATTGATCATCCGACGTTTCGAGTCGAATAGTCTTTATCAACTGTTTATATCCAGCATATTTATAAGGTTGTAAATCTGTAAAAAAAATTAATAAAAATCGATAAATAAGACTTTCAGGAGTTTTATTTTTTTCAAGTATTCAGTCGCACCTTTAGAATAACGATGAAACAGAATACTTTGAGTTCGTAAAATCAGCACAATATTATTAGGATTTGGGCCATCAACAACCCACGAACATCGACTACAAAGAAAATCGTACGCCGTATTGGCCGCCATAAATTTGTCCTAAAGAAAAAAATAGTCAGAAAAATGCTAATAATAGTTTTCGAAAAAGAATAGGTTTTCCTTTTAAATAATACCTTTCCTTTGGGATTTTTATCAGGATGATAGATTTGTGCGAGTTTGTAATAGGCCTTTCTGATAACATGTTCTTCGTGGTGCTGGCCTCGCTCAAGCCCTAAAGCTTCATAGGCATCGTCGACGGACATAGTTGGTGGTTTTTTTTCAACTTCGTCACGCCAAGCTTCCAATACATCTCTTAATAATTTTACCTGTTGGTTTAAAGAAGGAAACATTGTGAAGGTTGAAACACAACGTATTTTTCAAAAATGAAAAATAACTAACTGGTTCGTTAATAGGCCAATCAGGGAACCTCGTCACATCGCATAAATGTCGCAAGTAATAAATATTGCAAAACAATTCAGCTTGTAATTGTGGATATCGAATAGTTGGTATACCGCAGTAATGGTATATGGCTCTGTTGTTGCCACGTAAACGTGGAGTGAAATCCGATATATGGTAGGCAATTTTTTCAATTAATAATCGTCTGTAGAATAAACGAATAATATAAAACTGAACAAACATTTTCAAGCAAAAAATTTTCAACCTTTATTCACCTCATTTCCGCATTCCATATTGCTTCTGGTGTATCGAATTCACCTAAAAATATTTGAGCAAATTTTTCAGGGCCATGATTTTCTAAATAATATACCATAGCATCTGGTAACAAAGGCCCCAAAATACTTCTTTGCATAAGTTCACAAGATTGAATCTGTATTAAAAAAAAAAAAAAAAAAAAAAAAAAAACTGACGTTACTAAATTTTTTATCGTTTAATAAAATCTAGAAACACCTCACATTTTCAGATCTAAACGCCTGCTTAATATGAGTCATTCTCAAAAACCTCGCAACAGGTAACACGTTGGAACCAGTATACATTAATATGAAGAAAAACACCCCAGTGAGATAAAATTTAGCCACAGCTGGATTATCGGCGGCAACTTCGCATAACAATGTGGCCACTTTTTCCACCAAAGTAGGATCAAAAGTGAGCAGCAACTGCACCACATGTGGCAAGCAATGCGGTTCGGATAACATACGCTTTATTTTTGGAATTGGCCAAATGACGGCGCCATCATTATCCCTGTGATTTCAAACGGAAAATTTATACTCTAAAATTGTACATTTTAATATGCATAGTAATCGAATAAAATGAAATATTACCTGTTAGGAAAGAACTGACACATACGAATAAGAATGGATAATAACATAGAAGCTAATTCGCTCTCGTTAAGAATAGCGACTCCTTTAGCAAATAACGTCCACTTCAGCTGTGGTACTTGTTGAAGTAATCTCCAACCGTCCATTCCCGGAGCCCAGCATTTACTACGCGGATGCAACGTATTCGACTTGTATAATTCTTGCAACTAAAATAACAATTTTATTTGGTAACTATGAGCGGTACGATTTATTTAATTAATTATCACTTTGTTTATTTACTTCGGTAAATGTTACTGGTCCTTTGCGCTCCTCTCCTGATCCGTAATACCATTCTTTTTCGTTATCTTGCATCATATCATGGCCTGCTTCAATAACATTACTTTGAGCTGGAATTACCGCTCTATTGCAAGAAAAAGTAATCAATTATTAATTACAAATGCGGAAGATGAATTAGAACATAAATAAAATATACAAACCTTGACGTATGCATGTGCGCTAATGTTAACAAATCCACGATTACAAGTACTCCTTTGGCATCGATTACGGCTTTAGCATTTTCTTTATTTAGAATTAACTTATTTAAAAATAATATCAAACGGTCTCGTTCCATACGATCAACGCTCTAAATAAACACATGAATAAAATTACAAATTAATCAAGAGATGAAAATAATGTTATAAACAATTTTCAAATATATCACATTCAGACCTATTATTAATTATTATTACTCACTTGGTATTTCCTTAGCCTAGAGTTTACTTATTTGAGAACCTTCTCGCACAGTCTAATATGCCAATTAAGAAAGAGATACTTACTCAATACGGTTACTTGAATTAAATAAACCTGAATTTAATAAAATTTGAAAATTTAAAAAAAAATCCCAACCTATCTAAATTTTAGAAAAATAATTGAAATTCCAAAACTTTTCCCTAAATAAATTCCTTCCAATATCTACATACCCTTCTTCAATACAAATATAATTACCTACTAGGGTAGGCCTAATTACGGTTTTATTCAATAAGTGAGGGGCTGAGTCACAATAATTCTTTAACTGACATCAAAAGTACATCATAAAAATTTCATCTTACGAACTCAATTTTCAACTCCACTAAAATGTAGATAAGAGTTAAAAATTTTTTAATTTTCAAAAGAATCATCGGTCAATAAAATTTTTTTTGGTTTCAAAGTCATCTTTTGTAGTTCGAAGACTGAAGAAAAATTTTAGCCATTATTTTTTTTTAAATTTAACACCTGAGTAATTTTAAGCCATTAATATTCTAAAATTATAATTATGAGGCTGATTCAACTTTAAACAAATATGTAAAAAAAAAAAAAAAAATGTTTAAATGGTTCTAAATTTCTTTTCAAATAACAGAAATTCTGTTTGTTTTCAAGAATGAAAGAAGAATATGTATGCATAATTTATTGTTCGTGGGCATAATATGCGTTCAGTTTAGGCTATTTTAGACTCAACAGGGAAAATACGTTCGATTTTTACCTCACAAAACTTTCCAAAATATCACATTCTCGGTTCAAAATGACTTCGTATAGGTGTTCTAGCATTAAAATGCTCAGACCATAGAAACCTCTGTGAATAAAAATCGAGCATATTTTGTACCTTGAGTTCCAAAAAGTCGAAACTGAGCTGGTCGTACTGTGCATATCACCTATAAATTCCCATTTGTTGTTTATTTTCAAAATAATCAAAATTGTTACTTTTTGAAAAAAAAATATATATACATAAAAATGATTGAAACATCCTAAATTTTTGTAAAATTAGATGCCAAAATGTTGACGGTCTTTGGATAACAAAATATGACTTTGGAACGTGAAAAAATATTTGAATGCCTGAAAATTGTTTTTTTTGGAAACCTGAAAAATTTTCGCAATTTTATTCTTAGATTCCTCGAATTCATCTATTTTCTCAAATAAGTCTTCAAGAGAAATAACTCAATTGAAAGAAAAATGCTCAGGATGATAATGAAAATTGAAATTGAAATAATGAACTAATTGAAAAAAAAATTGAAATTTCATCAATAGCAAAATCAAATGGAATGGGAATTCTAAACAAAACACCTCATTCAACTATGTGGGGTATGTTTCCAGATTAAACCTTAATTTGTGTTGTGGCATAAAAGAACTACTTCGGATTCTTATAACATCATAAGGAAAAACTAGAGACTTGGTAAAGATGGAAGGATGAATTAATTCAAGCGACCAGGCTGGCGTGGAAGAGGGCTACTCGTGATAGACGTAGCTGGGAAAGAGTTGGAGAGGCTTAATGATTATAATAATTGATATTATATTATCGTATTATATTAATTGTAATCTGTAATACATACTAAGTGTACGAGTAGTTGCAGGCCCCAATGACAAACAAAAATAATAATAAAATAAAAAATAATACGTATATATTCCTTTTATGATCTCAATTAATTCATTTACTATCGGTATTATCGGTTCAGAAGGAAAGACCGAATTTTATAATTAATGTTTAAAAGCATTTTTTCATTAAAATTTCGTTCAACTGCACTTGGTAAAATTGAAAGTTGATGCTGAATTAAGGGATGAGCACAACAAGCTTGTGCTTGAGAAAAAGAATTCAAGGGGGAGAAAATCTTTACGTATTCTAAAATTTACTTCTTTTCATTATTTCTAGATTTTGAATTCTTTACAAAAAATGAAAATTTCATTCACATCATCAAAATGCAAAGTTTTGTATTTGATTATCTATCTAGCTATGAAAAAGTAGCATTGTTGACAGTCCACATATTAAATAAACGAAAACTCTTATCCTTTGTGACGTGAATATACGTCGAATGTTTATCACCACTGCCTAAGTAAACGTTAACAGGACAGAACTAATTTGATATGACGTCAAACTCGATATACGTGATTATCGGACTGAAATAATATTTGCCAGACATCTAAATGTATCCCAATTCTCAATTATTTTAAAAATAATTTAAAACAGAATCACATGAAATTATTCGGTAAAATACGATTTTCCATTATTTAGTCACCTTTTCTAACATGCTAACAATATATTTTGTATCGGAAAATGGACCGATTTGATCGTAATACTGAGAATATACGACTGTCATGGCTTGAAGACATAGGCACTTCAATTCAATTTTATTTGCCAGCAAGAATCGATGATACAAATCGTTGAAAAAATTGAACCTAAGAATCGAAAAAATAAAATCATTTATCTCCTCGAGAAGACATGGTAAAATTCTAAAACTTCGTAACTTACGGGTTTTTGATTAACGAATCGCAATTATTTTCCAATAATAACCTGAGGTAATAACCGTCTATGCATACTTCGTCTTGTAAGCAACTGTATTGTATTTCGAATTCAGCGTGATTCCACGATATTAAAGTACCGGAGGAAATTTCTCTGTCTACAGCAAAAGTACGTAATTCTTTTTCCAAAGATTCCCTTAGCTCTTCTCTCGTCTAAAAATGAAAATAAGTAATTAATGATAAAACACTTACTTGAATTAAAAAGAATAAAAAATTATGAAAGTAATAAATATACTTTATGATTCCAAATGAGACTGGGTAATATATGATTCTGATTAAATTTCCAATAAAACAAACGCCAGTTGGATGCGCTTTTCACACGTTCCCTTCGTTTTCGTAATACGACTGGCCTATCCTTGATTCTTTCTTCTTTTTCCCTTCGTTCTAAACCAAGCGATGTACCCCAATGTGACAGAACGGACTGAGAACATAAATAAGGTCGCGAATTATTTACAAAACAAACTCTAAATTTGTTAGTTTATCGTTAAATCGTACTTCGACTTCTTTTTCAAATGTACGCCATTTCTTTTCGATTGCTACCAAATGCGGATTCCTTTGGTTACGAGCCGCATGATCGAGAGCTAATTTCAAATTATCACGAGTCACCAAGTGATCGCTGTTCGATTCTTCAGGAACGCTTTCATCGCTTTCCAAAAAACTCAGTAATCCGCGAGGCTAATTTGAAATTGATAATTAATTACTTCACTCATGAATGAAATTAAATTTAAAGTAGGCACGCAACGCTTACTAATATACGAGTTAATAAGTCCATCGCAATATCGTTATTCGTCACCCACAGCCCTACAAGATGTCTCGATAGTTGCCTATGAGCTAATAATCTTTTATCGTCGTCTCGGGTGAATAGAGATATCAACAAGTGGGTCAATAAGGCTCCTTCTGATAGGGCTAATTCCTGCATCCTTTTAGCCACGCTTGGCTCTCCTTCTTCGATTAACGCTCTCATTACTAAACCTGCTCCCTTTACTATAGTTAATGAAGAATGCTGTAAAAAAAGCAATCAATCAATAAGTGAAACGTATAGGAATGCAGATATAACTGGAAACAGTTCAATTTTACTTGAAAAAGTTGAAAAAGCGAACGCCCTCTTTCGGCGACCATTTCTAAAAGAGCGTCGAAGTGTTTCCCTTCAGTAGTCTCACTATATGGAATGCATAAGGCAAATGTCAACATATCCAACATGGCGGCAACTACAAGCGCACCTGTATTTCTTTTCTAGGGTGAATTTTTTAAATTTAAAATTCCGAATTGAAAAAAAAATGAAACTTCATTAAAAATAAGTACTCACTATATGAGCAACCCACATATCTAACAATGCTTTTAGAAAAGCTTGCGTTGAAAGCAACGAAGACTTATTCAATTGTTCGCGATGAAGATCGTAATCCTGATGCATAGGTTGCATTAGCGCGCATATCATATCAATCGCAGCATGCGTAATAGCTTCATTTTCACGTTTTAAAGCTCGAGTTACTTTTCTTCCGAGTTTTTCTCGAAAACTGTCATTTTAATAAAATGTTTGCACTAATAAATAAAACTCAATAGAAGAAATTTTTTAATCGTGAGAATATCTCACTCTGTCAGCATCGTAAGAGCAGCGAATCCGACTTTCGATGCTACAAGTCGTCGCAACGCTTGAAACTGCGCTTCTAATTCCCCAAAAGAAATTTCATTTTGGTCACCTTCCCGTTGCATTAGAGCTTGTAACGCCATAATAATAAGTTTTTCTTTATTTTCCGAAAATATACCCTGAAAAAATATACGAGTTATTGTATTTAACAAATGGATTAAAAAGGAGGTATTTGAAAAATAGATTTATCGCTTACATCTTGCGTTACAGAATGTAACAGTCCGCTGTAGGGTACATTAGCGTTGAATCTTTCTATAATTTCTGAGTAATGTTTTCGGACAGGAGGTTGTGAAAGGAACTTAAGATGAGTTAATTCTAACTGTAAACAAAAAACGGTTGCTTTCGTGAGCAACATTTCTTCGACATAGCGAAAAGTAGGTGATTAAAAAAAATAACCTCTTCTTCAGGCAAAGCATTGAAGGGTATCAGTCTTTTACCCCGAGGAGTAGGATTCATTCTTACATGGACATTGTGATTGCCTGTAGATCTCACACCGTCGAGTATTGTGGCTAATAACGAATCTCTGAGGATAAAATAAAAGTTTAATCGAATTATTTTTAGCCTACAAATATATTATGAAGCATGGTTTAGTGATATTATGCAGTATTACCGTTGAGCTGCTGTATAACTGCGACTGTAGCCGTTACAATACTCGATCGAAAATAACTGTGAATCAGTAGCATCCCTGATTAAGGCGAAAACTGATGAGAGGGGTCTCAATGTAACGATGCTATATGTTTGAGGATCACGTTCGATGATACAAGTTTCGCTAAGGCATAGTAATCTTCTTTGAACATCCGTATGCCTTAAAGTTTTAACTTTACTCACGGTGAATTCTGATACCGAAGTGATATGTTCGTCAGCGCTGAAAATCGATTTTATTCACTGATGAAAACTTATTTTGAAAAATAAATTCAAAAAAATTAACATGAAATTTCAAATGCGAATTAATGTTACAGTGTCATCGTTGCGAATCGTCATATAGAAATAATTACGTATTTTCAAGTTTATACAAGACTACCACAAAAAATCAAGGGTATGATTTCGGTTGGAAATATGATGCATAACGGCAAGGAGAAGCGATGCGTTTCCCTTTTCAGCGTCCCCTTCTTTTATATTAAATCAAATTTTATTACTGCAATACATATATTCGCTAGATTTCGTTAAGAAAAAAACTTCTGAATTGTGAAGAGGAGCTAGGGAAATAGTTTTGCGGCACTGTCGAGATTTTTTTCAATTCCTAGATTTTTGAGAGCGAAAATTGAGTTGAAAAGCGTCCAAAAATACTCTCCTAAATTCAGTTTACAACCTCAATTTCCAAATTGTCTCAGTTAAATTTTGGGATTTTTTCATCATTTTTCTACTAATAATACAGAAAGCAAACCTTTAATCGCGACCTGAACATGTGAAAGTAAATGAAACATTCTGAAGATGAAATTTAAAAAAAAAAATTTGAAATGTATGGTATGAGGAAAAATTTATTCGGTTTTAGGGGAAACATTCTCGTTTATTACTACTTATTTTACATAATTCTAATACTTCAGTCGTATCCGTAGAAGTACGAAGGATACAAAAGGCCTGTAGTCAATACTACAGCAATTAAAAAATTGGTCAAGCAGAAAAAATTCATCAATTTGGTCAATATCCCCTTTTCCCTCATAAACCTCACCTTATAATTAATTATTATTAATTGATTAAGTCTTATAAAGTAAATGAATTCGACGGTAATAATTTTTCAAGAGCGGAATTCAATAATCAATTGTATGAAATATACTGATAGAAATTTAACATAGTTAATTTACCTAAATTGACCAAATCGCTGAGCAAGAAATTCTTCGTAAGTAATCTTTTGCTGACAGAAAGTCAGTGGTAACGCGAGGTAACAAGTAGCCTGTTCTTTTACTTTTGTAAATATGTCGTTTCTATTTTTACACGAAAATAAATGCTGTAAAAAGAATAGTAACTGTTTTATTATGAACGACTGAAGCCTATGGTGAAAAAAGTAATGAAGCAATTCCTTTAATTGAATACTACTTGCCAAACGATCATCTGGAGCAATAATAATTACAAAACCATCTGGAATATCTGATACTTCTTGTATTGCCTTAATGTCTTTATAACAGTATGATGCTAATACTTGTGCGGTTGTTATATCCAACTGATCAAGCGAAATTGGAGTAACTTCCAACATAACCGGTAATTTTGTTTCCGACCAGTGGTGTTTGAAGGCTTCATATCTCTGGCAGATGAAAAAAATATTTTTATCCAAATTGCCTACATAATCTAAGTAGGCCGAAATATTATTTGAAAAATTGATCCATACAGATATAAGTTTGAATATTGAATAATGAGAGAAAATATTCGAAATTATTCACAATTTTTGTTTATTTATAATTACGAAATATTTTCATGCAATCTTTGTAATATGTGCCTACGTTGAAAAACGTGTCATTGTTACGGGTTAAATCAAGACACGCTATTTTATTCCCAAACATTCAATCAGGATATGATTTATTTCCGCCGCATTCGTTATGACCTATTATTAACTTGAATGTATAGTCGAATAAAATTCTTGAGAAATCTTTCGTTCGAAAAATTTTATGGAATTTTTTTGATGAAAAAAAAATGAAAGCTATCGAACTTACAAATAAATCTACACGTTTTTCGGCGAATAAATGACGATGTTTCAAAGCATCAGACAATATATGCGAACGATGTACGGTAGAGAATCGCATGGTATCTGGTTTTTTATCTTTTCCTCTTTTGATGGTGATAATGAATTCATGTTGCTGCGGTTGAGCTCGTATGTTGACAATATCTTCGTAAAGCCATCTGTTTGTGATTTCCAACGTAGTACAGTTATACGTTGTAATGCCATGAGAACCGATGCTGAAAATTCGGCTGTACCTGAACATGCAATTATGACGATTTCCAACGTAATACCCGCGCCAACTGTTATTGAAATATACTAGATAATTTTATTGATTCAATAAAACTTACTTTCCTTTCCACGAATGTTTTGTTACATGATAACAAACCAGATCGTAATTATTTGGCAGAGGAATCATTTTATCATCTGTAAAAGTCGAAATGGAATGAATTATTAATGCGTTTAGATAATTTTGAAATAATGATTTCGTAAATAAAATCATATAAAATTATATTTATTTTACTCTCGTGTTTACGGTTTTTAATAAATATAGATGAAAGATAACGATGATTTGCATTGAATGAAGACGACGAAAGAAATTAAACTTACTAGACATTAAAGAGCCCATGTTTATCTGTTTTACATCAATTGACATTTCAAATATAATTAAACCTACGAAAGAAATATTTCGAGCAATTATTTCCGTACAAAATCTAAAACTTACAACGATGAAACCCCCAAAACCAAAAGCAACACATAGTTTTGATACAAGCCAGTTAAATATGATACATTTACACAATAAAAACACTGAACTGAAGCATTATTACGACCCCATCTAATATTAAGACACTTAGTTAAACAATCACCAAATGAAACAAATTTTAAACGTTAGAATAAGTGAGAAAAACTTTGCATCATGTTTGAAAATAAAAGTGTTCCAAGTCTAAATATAAATAACACGAAGTAATATGATTTGTTCTCTTGAATAAATAGTAAAAGATATGATTGGTAGAGGTTTGATAATAAAACTTTAGAATAATCGGTATCATTATCTTCATCTAATGATCAGATATTCATAGCATACTAGATTACTCTCGTTACAAAAAAAAAAAAAAAAAAAAAAAAAAAAAACTGAAAATACGATAACACTGAAAACATGAACATTTTCAATGAATAAATTAATTATTTACCATCTTATTTTACCAATAATCACTACTCTTTTCAGACCTAATTGCAATAAATATGACACAGAGAAGAAACAAATCCCAAAACTCATCACATTAACAGAATTACATATGTACGTAATGACACTAAAGAAATTCAAGCTGACAAATCATAAACCTGGCGGTAAAATACAATTAGCTGGAGTCAGCACTCTGGCAAACTGGAATCTATTGGCAATCAGCCAGATTATATTACATCAAGTTCAAAATGTTCATATTATATTTTCAACATTAACCTAGTCGGCGTTTTTGAAAACTGATAGCAATTTCATATTAATTTATTGATTGATAATAATTTGATTATGATGGGAAACATGAATGATAAAAGTATTGATCAAATGATTTCAAAAAACTGGATATAAATTAGGATTAATATTTATAAATAGTAATAATTCTTTCTTACTAAAACTTTGCTCACCTACAAACTAATTTCCAAAAATAATTATTTATACTCATTTAAGATCTTGATGTTTTCTTCAAAACGGAGAATTATTGCTTTGAACCATCGAGAAATCATGATTTTATGAATATAATTCGCATTGTGTCACGAATTATTGAAGAGAGAGGCGAAAAACTTTTACAACACAAGGAATATCATTAATCTATCGAATTTACATGGTTAAATAAGTGACGATAGTACGTGTGAAGATAAGGCAAAACAAACGATAGGGATATAACTGCATGTAAAAAAATATTGATGATAACTGATCAAAACTAGAAATATTCAACACCGCAGGGGAGTAATACAATATCTGTACGACAGCAAAGAAAATCAATCATTTTTTGCACACATTTCATCAGTGATTAAACTTTTTTCTTAATGTTTCTTCATAAACCATCATCCACTAAAGCACTAAACTACTAAAATTAAACACATACACACACACAAATACAACGACAAAGATAACAAAATATCAGATTATTTATCAGTAATTTGTTTACAGTGTTGCATTTTCGTATTATTTTCATCTGTGCTTTTTGTATTCTAGCAATTTGGCAACTTGGCAAGTTTTAAAAAAACTTGTAGCTGTGCCATATATTGACAGGATATAACAATATTCTTCACGTGCCTTCTTACCCGCAATTTTGAAATAGATATTAAATTTATTATGCTGAGTTGTGCATGAGAAAAAAATTACATAATTTCATTTCACTTCAAAGAAAATTTATGTATATTACACGCTAATAAAATATTCACATTGTGATGTAATTGACTTGTTACTTTCTTTTCTTTGTTAAAATTCTTCTACAAAACATTTCGGTAAATAATTAATCAAAGAGTCTTTGAATGTACTTAATTATTGTATAATTTCCAAATACTTATTAGGTATACCATCCAGCATTTTCCTTTTTTTGCGCTTCAATTTTCATTCTTGGAAGTTGTAACGTATAGTTGGAAGAAATTTTCCAACTTCGAAATAACATATATGAAACTAAGATCTCTCTCAAAAATTATAGTGACAGTGAAAAGTGCATAAATTAAATTACTAGATTATATTTTTAACGTGAAGTTTCGAAAATGAAATTCTTTTCTAGAATAGCTCAATGGCTTTTTCACAGTTACGAAGAATTTTGCGAACTGAATTTAACGTATTTTAAAATATTCGGTTTGTTTCAAATGGTAAATCCGTACAATCGAGTTTCGCGTTTCAGTCAAAAACTATGGTTGTACTTTCACGCAGGTATTACGATATTCACCGGTGTTCATACAGTTCTTCAATTAATTGGATTTTATGTGAGTGATACGACAGATTATAAATACATCATGAATACAATCACACATATTGGAAACTGGAGTATAGCTGCTCTTAAATTTGCAACATTTGCATACAATAAAAAAAGGCTTCAATGGTTGTTCGATGTACTACGTTTAGATTTCCTTCATGTCACGAAAATCAAAGAGAGGAAAGATATTTTATACGATAATGCTTTTCGATGTAATTGGTTTATTTTAATATATGTATTCAGCTGCCTTAGCACTTGTGCTGTTTGGAATATTTACCCATTGGCCGAATTGATTTACTTTTCAATCGCGAAACCCGTAAATTCTACCTATCATCCACAAAACATATTGGATAGTTGGTATCCTTTTGACTCCTCCGAAATGCCGATTTTCTACTATGTATATGTTTACGAATTCATTATTTATTTTTATATGCTATTTGCCTTTTGCTGCTACGATTCCTACCTATTTTCAATGTTCACCATGATGACGGCACAATTTCAAGTGCTTAATCAGTCATTTTCAGATATTGGATACGATAGGCCTATAAAAGGCTACGATCCGCATTTAGATGAGTTGTTTTTATTTAAACCAGAAGGAATAATACCATATGTCAGAGAACATTTGTTCAAATCAATAAAAAGTGAATCGGCTTTGGACAATTTGACTTTATTTAGAAGTGAACAATTATTGGAAACGCAGAATAAAATTCGTGTTGTTCATATGAAAGGTAATTCATTTATTAATTTTTCCCGCCCTTCTAAAAATATAAAACTATTGACAAAAATGAACCAAAATATTCATTTTTTTTATTGTTATTATAGGAGCAGAGGAGACTCATAAAGCACAAGAATTTTTAAACCATTTAATAGAATGCGTAATAGATTTGCAAAAAGCTAATAGGTACAACGATTGAGAAAATTAAGACCAAGTTTTTCGATAGCTGAATACCACTTGAATAATTTTTTTTAGGTACGCAAATGAGTTGATCGAAGTATATAACGATGTCATAGTATTTCAAGTCGTTGTGAGCGTTATTACCATTTGTCTTATGGCTTTTCAGACGGTTGTGGTAAATTTTGCTAGAAAATTTGTTAGATAAATCGAAATAAATTTTGTATAGCTAATTGTAGTAGTTGTAAATTATAAATGATTAGTCTTACTCTTTAATCAATTTATTCTAGTACTTTTCCGTGGTAGATGATGATGAATTTACAGGGACACTTCAAATATCCAAAAGTCTACTATATTTCGCATGCGCATTTCTTTTGTTGCTGTTGTCTTGTATGTGTTCTGGGGATTTAAATGATGCTGTAAGCAATACTATTTTCATCCTCATTATGTTTCATTGAAATTGATAAAAAAAAAAAATAATAAAATAAAAATAAAATACTAATAAAAATTCCCTTTACGCTTCAGAGAAAAGAGATAAACGTTGCCTTTTACAATGCTCACTGGCATGAATTCAAATTACCGAAAGATTTAATGAGGAATGTTTTGCTTTCCATGACTTGTGGTCAACGTACTCATGTGGTTGAAATAACACATCGATTCCCTGTCGATCTTCATACATTTTCGGAGGTAAGTATTGTAATGATTCTGCAGCAAGATTGTTTAGAAAATAATCCAATTAAATATGAATTGTTTGCAGATTTCAGAAGTATGTTTTTCATATTTTACGTTTTTATTGAACTATTATAGAAAAAAAGGTTATCAGTAAGCTTAAACTTGAAAAAAAAAGTGATGAAAAATATTACTGTGCATAGTCATTAAATACAAATAACTAGAATTACTTTTTAATTAATTACATACTTATTTCTGTGAAGTGATCACTAAACATGAAAATTAAAACTTTTTTCCATCAGTATTTTTATTCGGTTATTTACATAAAAAATTATTATTATTTTATTACATATAACAAGACAGTGAAAAATGAGTACAACATAAGTCTTTTATGATTAAAAAATGATTATCCGTATCCCTTATCAGAATGTGTTATATAACATAAACACAGAAAGGAAGAACATTTGACACTTCGTTAGATAATGAGATGATCTGCAGCGAACAAAATAATAGTGATATTGAATTAAGATGGATTATTAATCATAATTACAAATTTACATAATTTAAATATGTCACAGCCTGAAAGAAAGGCGAAAAAAATGTTTAAAAAAATAGGTAACTCATATCTTATACCTTAACAATTTTCATCATAATTAATTATCTTCAGTTATACAAAATATAAAAATATGCATCATAATACAGGAAAAATCTTATCTCATAGAAATTTCTTACAAAATAAATAACGTAACAGGTAATTCAATTTTCAACGTGCAAGTGTTTTAATGCTTAAATTTATGAGCGAGAGTAAAAAAAATACACAACCTATGATATCCAATATCGTAGAAAAAACACTTTTTCAAAAATAAATAAAAAAAACTATAGTTATTCCTCTACTCTTGCATCATGAATACCATTTTCAAATCTTCTTAAATGGATCTACAAGGGAAGAATAAAATTTTACAAAATAAGCATTCAATTGCAAATTACTTTTTTTAAACACGTTACGTACTTTTATATGTAAATTCACTTCTTCATATCGGCTAAGATAAGGAAAATTGCCTCCAGACTTTAGCTGCGCTAATTTAGCATAAGGATAAAATTGGTAAATTTCTTCACGGACCGGACTACAGATAGCATATTCATCAAATACATCCATAATTGTGACAGTTGACAACTCCCGCATACTAGATGTTTTCACGCGCGAGCTAGCACAATTTATTGTTAAACGAGAAGCTAAGTCAGCTTGACTCAATGTATTCAACTGGTAAATGAATAATTATTTTTAATAATGAATTAATACTTTAAATAATAAATACATAAATTATGCTTATACTTTTTCTAAAACGAATTCTGCTGCTTTTTTAATATTTTCATCACGACTATGGATAACTAGACTTGGCATGACTAAACGTTTCAACAAAACGAAGGGAAACATCCAAAAACTGAAAAATTTTGAAGGTAATCAAGATATGTAATCTAAATGAATTTCATAACTGCAATCTTAATTAACCTACAATGAGCTAGTTTCTGATAAATCGAATATTTCAGTATCGATAAATGTGTTGCAAAGAAATAATGAGACGACTCGGGGACGACTTGCTGTAAATTCCACAAACTTTTGAGCTAAGAAACCACCTATAAGAACAGAAAGAGAATTTCCGAGTCATAAATGTATTGATATGATCTAAAGCGAAATTAAATCTAAGCTTGAAAAAGAAAAACAATTTACCCAAAGAAGCTCCAAACAAATGCACTTTATCTAAACATAGATGATCTAAAAGCAATACAAAGCCATTGCACCAATCTTTAACCGACCAATAAGATGATGGGTGTTCAACCTAAATAAAAATTAAGGGCCTTGTTTTATTTCAACAACAGTTACCATTTAATCGCTTTCAATATTGTATGTCTCGAATAATATAACTCGAATAATTTAAATTTAGAAATTAAAGAGATATAATGAAATTGCAAATTTACCGATATAACTCTATAACCGTTTGTACTCAACTCCAATAATTGTCTGAAATAAATATCAGCTGTTCCGCAAGCTGGAGGAAGGAATATTAAAGGGCATCGTACTGTTTTGGGGCCTGCATCAAACACTTTCCAACTCTAGTAAAATGAAACATGAACAGAACAATAGACATAAGAGACGATGCGAAAGAATAGCTTTATACAAGAAGAACTTACTTTATGCTTTGAATTTTCAACACAAATATTTTTTAATGGAATGTTACTCCTAAATCGTTTATAATCCGCTGATTCGCTAAACTTACAATTATCATTCATATTTTCATTGATTCAACGAAAACTTTTCTAACGAGTTTCCAATTATGGATACTTCAAAGTACCAGAGCGAAATTAAAATTGAAAAAAATTAAACAGCACCAAAATAGCTTGAAACTGAAAACCAGTTTACCAAGCTTTCCTCGAGTTTTCCCATTTCTGATTGTCTCATCTCTTGTGTCATAGCTCATAGATAATGTTTTGAGTCTTGTTTGATAAGCGGTTTATTGTTTTTCATAAAGAAAACCGAAACGCGAAACCATAAACGGTAACTGAATAAATTAATGTTGCTTAAATTAAACATTTTTTTGTCATTTGTTTCAGTTTTTTCCGACTTTATGTTTTCTATTATCCATATACCTGATACTAAGGCTCAAAGAAATTTAAAAATAATTAAAAACTAAAAAAGTGAAAAAAAATCATTTTTTGTCGTTTGACGTTGTGTTTCAGTTTCCACTCCATTCATCCATCATATCATAACATAAATCTAGCTTTCCGTTGGCCTTCCCTTCTTTTAAACTACTCCATTTTCCAGTTACTCTTCCCACCACTGGTTGTTCAATTCGAACTTTATCTGACTTTATCACTTCATTCAATTGTGTTTTCTTGTGGAGTTGTGGGAAAGTTGTGAGTTTTTTGGTAAAAGTGAATAAACATTGAGAAATTGAGGTGAGAATTTTCTATGCTAAAATTTGAACTGTATTATTTTGCACTTCTGATAATAATTCATACTTTTCCCAACAACATATCATTTTATACTTTTGTAAAAAACTAACGAATATTTACAGGAGGTAATACCTAAAATGAAACAATGAATAACTTATTCATGTTTGACATCTTGAAACTTGTTTCCTTGTGCTTAGATTAACACTGCACTGCTTCACGAACTAATATGCATTCACTTGACACTAAAATTTTGGAAAAGTTAAATTTCACACTTGAATGATTGTTATCTGCTTACTGATCAAATTGTTTGCTTTCTGTATAATGACAAAAAGTAATAATTATCTAATCTATGATTATGGTCTTGTTTGTAGAAGCTGTGAAAAAATATTCTTGAAATGGAGAATAACCCACCAAGTTTAAAGGAATCTGCTGAACGGACCATTAGCTCCCAAGAGAACGTTCATATGGTAAATTTTCATATAATTATTAATGAATACACATTTGAATTTTCAGTTGTACAGTAATCATTATTTGTAATAGAATGAAGATATTAAAGCGGAAGAAGAGAAATTGAAAGCCAAATATGCCAATTTGAGAGGAAGTGGGCATTCAGTATTTTTGCAAAAAAAATTGGCGAAAGGCGTAAGTTTCTAAAATTAAATCGATGATGGCGATGATACCTTTTGATTGTTGAACTTTTTGGCATTTCGATTTGTTTATTTAGCAAAAATTTTTCGATTCTGGAGATTATCAGATGGCTAAACAAAACATATGTAAAGCCAAAATTGATAAAGTTCCTCAGTCTCATCTGAAGTTTGGAACCGGAGAAACAATTCCCACTCCTGAGACAGTTCCTGTTCGTAAAGCATCCATAATCCAGCAGCAGAAATTCACGCCAGCAACGTAGTTATTTGAAGTTTCTTGTGTAATTCATGTCTTAATTCCGGTATAAGTGATGAGTGATATGTTATTTTTCATTGAAGTGAGAATCTGTTGTTATACACTAAATCATAACGAATGTACAAAAAATAGTGCCATCGTGTTTTTGTAAATAATATTTACCGACCAATTTCAAAATTATCAGTCAACTGTTTGAAATTTTCGTATAACTTATGGAGGAACTTCTGTCAACAAGTGACTGAACAATATCGCAAAGGATCTTTCATTTTGGAAAAAAAATTAATTTCATTTCAAACTAAACATTTTTTCATCTCTTTCCTTTGTTCTTATAATATCAAGTCTAGATAGGAAATCCTCAAAACTATTCTTTATACTCCCTGGTATATTATGTAATTTCTGTTTGTTTTTACTTAACAATTACAATATTTATTTTCGTATATTGTGTTTAGATTTAATATGTTTTGCCATTATTTTATTGATTTTGAATGAATTCATTTCTGCATTTTCTGTAAAAATATCTTGGCGAATTGAAAATGTTTAAGTTTAGAAAAGGGTAAGCCTTTGCAACTTATTTTATGGCACACATTAAATTTACAAGTTATTTTACGCCATTAGGTGTTATACAATTTATTATTTTTCGGTTTCCTTACCTAAATTATCATTATGTACGATATTTTATTTAAACAAGTATTTTTTTAATAATCTGATTAATTTAAGTAAATTGCCATTGTATAATAAATAATTTTTTCGTTTTTTCTTCTTTATGTATGGAAGTAAGTGTAACAAATATTGCTAATTATTCGAAAAATCTTCATTTTATATTTGATCGAAGCTAGTGAGAAATTAAGTTCTGTAAACATATTGAATTAATCTTTTTACAACTAAAGCTTCATCATTTATTCGCTGTTATTATTTGCTCGGTGATTCGAAATTTCGAGTAATGATTCAATTCAAAAAATCATTGCCGTATGTCCTTGAAAGTACAGAAAGTGGAAATCCTCATTTAGGAAAGGTGTAACGTTGACAAATTGAGTGAAATAAAAAAAATTTGACACTAGTGAGACAAAGAGACAATCACAATTTAGTTAAAATGAAAAATTGAGTTTGAGGACGATAAATTTTTCACTTATTCACTATGATATCGATGAAATAATGTGCCTTTTAGTCTTGTTTTCAAACCGGATTCATCGAAGACTTGAAAAGTGAAATTTGCATCTTGTCCGGCATTCATACTAAATTAGTAATAGTACAAGACCCTAATATAAATATTAATTTGTAGTTTGTACAAGATCTACAAGACGTATTCGAATTGAATTCGTGTGTTTCCGTCATATTTTCGTGAAAATTCGACAAGTAAGTTCATTATCATATTTATCATTATCCTAATATTTTTTTATTGTTCCCGAGAATTATTCAGCTTACGTCCAAGTAAAAAGTTAACTATGCGATTATAGAATATATGGTGCACTTGGCTATAATAAACTAGTAAATAAAGTGATTCCATTATTTCTTATCTGATCGTCCACAGTTTTCAAAAGGTAACCTAAATTGACGTTTTTGTTCGTTAAAAGATAAACATTTTTGTTACCATTTTGAAATATCAGTTGCCTACACGTATGTTTTTCAATGGTTCCTCTTTTTTGCACACGACAGGCAAAACCCACGACATGTTACGTACCTAAATAATTACTGAGGTTAAAGAATTAATAATGTTACTTTACTTTTGCAGAAATGGCTGAATTGAGATTTGATGGTAAAGTGGTCATAGTAACGGGAGCAGGTGCTGGTAAGTTTGAGCATTTGTTTACTGTAATTACTCGAAATCTATCATTGTGTATTGTGTATCATAATCGTATTTAATTTGCTCACAGGTTTAGGACGAGCATACGCATTATTATTCGCTTCTAGAGGAGCCAAAGTTGTTGTAAATGATTTAGGTGGCGGTCGAGCTGGCGATGGGAGCAGTACTAAAGCCGCAGATTCGGTTGTCGAAGAAATTAAAGCTCAAGGTGCGTAAATTTATTTTCGAACAAACAGGTCCACTACTTACTTCACATTGTAATATGTTTCAATTCTTTCGCCATAGGCGGAACTGCAGTTCCAGATTATAATTCTGTTGTAAATGGAGAGAAAATTGTGCAGACCGCTCTAGATAATTATGGAAGAGTTGACATCGTGATCAATAATGCTGGAATTTTGAGGGATAGATCTTTTGCACGTATTAGTAATAATGATTGGGGTAGGTACCGAAAGGTTATGTAGTCTGTTGAAATGGAATTTCTCCTAATATATAGATTTTCCATTATTTAGATTTAATTCACGACGTCCATCTGAAAGGCGCATTCAAAGTTACGCAAGCAGCATGGCCACATTTTCGTAAACAAAATTATGGTCGTGTAATTATGACATCATCAAATGCTGGAATTTTTGGAAATTTTGGCCAAGCTAACTACAGGTGATTTTTTTTCGGTTTAATATTTGAAAATATTTCTTGTGATCTGATGGATTATTGATTGAATTTCAGCGCGGCGAAAATGGGCCTTATTGGGTTGAGTAATACTCTCGCAATTGAAGGAAAGAAAAATAATATCCATTGTAACGTTATCGTACCCACAGCTGCATCTCGTCTTACCGAAGATATCTTGCCCCCTGGTAATCAAAAAAAATTTAATTTCATGTTACATTGGCTATATCGTAAATTATCACCTAGAAAAATTAATATTTTAGATTTATTCAACGAATTAAAACCTGATTTGATTGCCCCCGTGGTTATCTGGTTATGTCACGAATCTTGCGAAGAATCTGGCTCTATCATAGAGTCCGCTGCTGGTTGGGCTACTAAACGTGAGAATAGTCAACTTTACTAAATATTTTATACGTTGAGTTTCATTTATATTTTACATCATTTTCCCAATTAACAGTTCAAATAACTAGAGGAAACGGATGCCTTTTGCGAAAGGACATCAAAGATTATATCACTCCAGAAGATGTCCGCAATAAATGGGATAAGGTTACCGATTTAAGTAACACTTCTGCTGTTCTGAATATCCAAGTATGTCACATTTACAAAAGTGTATTTTTTCTTTTTCATGTAATTTTGATTTAGTTTTCAATTTAGGAAGCTACTATGGGTTTAATTTCACATTTAGAAACTTTGAGAACTGGAGTCCAAGATGACATCGTTTCTTCATCAACGGTACGTCGTAATTTCGTTGTTTTTATGTGAATAATTGGTATCAAATAAAATTAATATAGTTTCCTTGGTTTGTTTGTTAGGATGATGATGTTTTCTCGTATACAAACAAGGATGTAATTTTATATAACTTAGGAAGTAAGTCTCGATTTATGGTCAATTTTGAAAATTATCATAATCATTTCTTTATAATTGCTATTTATTTTAGTTGGTGCTACCACAGCAATTGATAGTGATTTGAAATATTTGTACGAATCGCATGAAAATTTTTCTGTTATTCCCACGTATGGTATAATTCCAGCATTAATGAGCCTTATGACTTCTGGAGAAGTACTGGATGCAATACCGAACAAAACGTTTGATGTATCTCAAGTATGTGAGAGTACCCTTTAAACCTTCACTGAGCGATAATTGACTTCTTGGCAGGCAAAAAAAAACTAATAACAATTTTTTTTTTCGAAGTATATAAAAATAATTTAATAATTTCGAACAGGTATTGCACGGAGAGCAGTATTTAGAATTATTCAAGCCATTGCCCACAGAAGGAAAATTGAAATCTGTTGTTAAAGTTGTCGATGTTTTAGATAAAGGGAAAAGCGCTCTAATCGTACAAGATGGTCAGTTGAGAATATCATTAAATTTCATTATTTGTTATGCAAATGTATGCGCCTTGTAAAGAATTTGTAAAATGTTTTTCCTATATATTATTCTAGTGGATACATTCGACGAAAATGGCGAAAAAATAATGTATAATCAAATTATTTCTTTCATCGTTGGTGGCGGTGGTTTCGGTGGCCCGAAACAATCATCTAAAATTAAACCAGTGGCCATTCATCCTAAAAGAAATCCTGACGTCACATTTACCGATAAAACATTCGTTGACCAAGTAAAATCTCGAAATACAGACATCTACGAATATTTTTTTTTTCACAAAACAATTTTAGATCCTCGCTTTTAATTTTTTTTCGTAGGCAGCGATTTATAGATTATCAGGTGATTCGAATCCACTACATATTGATCCGCAATTTTCGGCCATCGCTGGTTATAAAAAACCTATTTTACATGGATTATGCTCTTTGGGATTTTCTGTGAGACACATTCTATATAAATTCGCCGATAATGATCCCACTCTCTTCAAAAGCGTTAAAGTGAGTTGTAATTTCTCTTCCTTGTTTTATAACGGTCTTGGGTTTTTTCTCGCTAGATATTCGAATTAAATATACTTGATTTAGGTACGATTTGTGAAACCAGTTTTACCAGGTCAAACGTTAAAAACGGAAATGTGGAGGGAGAATAATCGTATATTTTACGAAACATCAGTTACCGAGACAAATTCCAATGTATTAAGCGGTATGTGTCGATAAAAATGATTTTTCGTTTCAATATTTCTACTGGATAGTTATTTCAAAACATCTGTGACGCTAATTAAGGAAAAAATATTAAAAAAAAATTATTCGTAATTCATGCATGGTATAAATGAAGACCGGCGATCCGGTGTAACGAAATTGATAATAAATGAATAAATTATACATTCGCATGTATAATGAGCGAAGGTCGAACAAGTTGTAATTGTTGCATATTAGGATAGTGAATTTATATTAAAGCACATACAGTTTCGGTTCTAGTATATTTTTCATGTAAAAAATTATCCATCGATTATTTCCGGTAATTCAGAATATTTTCAATCATGGCAGGTGGATATGTTGATTTGCACGCTGTTCGCATTCCATCTTCATTTCCCCTTCAACTTAATAGAGTAAATGCCGAAGAATTAACCAGTGATCTGGTATTCTCTGGTATGCAAGAAAGAATCGACGCCGATCCATCATTATTGAAGAAAGTTAATGGTGTGTTTTCATACGTAATCACCAAGAATGGTAAACCAGCGGCGACTTGGGGTATGTGAATTCTAATATTTTTTTCAAATCGTATTTTTGCAAATTTCTTGACGAGAACATTTTTATAGTTGCTGATTTGAAGAAAGGAAAGGTGTATAGAGGAGCTGCAGAAGAAGGTGTTAAAGTTGACACTACCATCACTATTGACGATAGCGATATGGTTGATATGGTAGGTTATTAGTTATAACGCTGTACCACTTTGATTTTATGTATCAAAAATTCTTATATTATATGATATTTTCCAGGCTATCGGTAAATTGAATCCTCAAGTAGCTTTTGTGAAAGGCAAATTGAAGATCAAAGGAAATATTCTGTTGGCTCAGAAATTAAAGGCATTGACTGTCGAAACTAAATTATAAGTTACCATCATTATCTCTTTTTCTTAAAATCATACATTTATAAATTAGTATCCGAAACGATTGATATATTTCATTTATACTATTTGTTATTGTTGGTCATTTATTTTTAAAAATATTTCTATTTATTTATGTTGTTATGGTTTTTCATGTGATGGGATGTAATTTTTTATTTTTTTAATTACAATTTTTGTGGTGAATTAGAACGTACATGGTGTCTGTTTGTCTATTCTCATAGATATCTTGAACAAGTTCCGTTGACTTGAACTAATTTATTCTATATTAGTAATGTACGATTTGTTGCCATCTTTCGTACAATTGCATTTCGTCACAATTACTAAGTAACGCAGATGTCACAGCAAAATGCAACATTTAATTTCAAATCGACACGAGATTCAAACTAATTAAAATGTATGTAGTCTACATACAGATAGAAATAAATGTATGGTGTTACGAATTCAAAGCAATCAATTACGAGCATTTATCAACAAAAAGTAACTATTCGGAAGAGAATATAAGATATTCGCTCGTTTCAATTACAGACAGTTAACTCGTTGACATTTTCAATTAAATGGGCTATTTAGTAGGACGTAGCAATGCATCCATGAAAAATATTTATAAATGTGTTCCCTTCGAAATCAGTAAACTTTCAAACATGCTATAAACGAACACCATATAGGAGGAAACGAAACGCTCGAAATGGAAAGTCGCGATGCCGATAATTCCGCCATCGGTAGCGGCAAACTTTTGAAACATAATCGTAAATGGTTTAATTACTATATTCACAATAATGAAGGTGATAAAGTGTCGTGGTATTTGGTTTATTTTTTTATATCGGTATTATTTTTAACGCAATTCGTGTCTTTTTACTACTTATACGCGTATTATTTAAACTTGGATAACAAATATGAGATTAAATTTAAAGAACTTCGTATTAAAATGAACTCGCATGATGTGGTGCTTCAGAGAGCTAAACGCGATTTAGGAATCAAAGAAAATTCTATCATGAAGCCTGCCATCGATGAAATTAAAGTTGATGTTAAAGACGCAGAGGGGGCGAAAAATGATTCCACTCTCACCATAGAAGAGGTTATTCACTTCAAGCAAAATTTTTCTGCAGAAGATTGGGTTTGGTTGAATAAATACTCACGAGTTCCGGTAATTTTATCGATATGGAAATACATACATAGAAGTAACTAAATTTATGACTTCGCGATTGACTTCTCATCAAATGTGACTGAATTCTCACAATTCTGATTACTAGTATCTATACTAATGAGGGCTGAATTTTTATTTTGAAAAGTTTAAGATGCGAGCGAAAAGTAGTCCCTAAATCTCAATTGAATGACTCTAAAAAATTGTGATTTCAGTCATAAAATTTATGGAAGCATTTGTCAAAATGAGTTCGAAGTTTTCAAATATATAAAAATTAAGAAAAAATAATTTTTGTATAATTTAATGACCTTAGCGACAGTCTACGGCACGTTGAAGTTTTTTTTTAATTACTGCGCGTGAAGAAGTTACATTTGGTCATTGAAGTACTGAAAACTTTTTGGTTGTTGATTTTTCAACTCTAGGGGTATTTCAATATTTTTCAATTTATTTTTTGAAAAAGAACCAAACGTTGAGAATTTGAAAAAATCATATTAAATAAATAATTCACAAGTCACCGTTAAGTGCAGAGTGTGAGCTTAACATGAGGTCACTAGAAGTCGGGAGAAAAAACATTTATATAGATTTTCTCTCAGGGTTCCCAATTTATGAATTATTTTGCAGTAAACATCTATGATTTGATTTTGAAGTAGTTAGTGAACATAGTGATGCTTTGATAATAACAGAACATAATTTGTCTTAGAATTCCCGAAAATCTCAACTCATATCATGCTCATGACTTATAAATTTTTCATCCATTATTTATTTTTGAAAATATACTATTTAATTTATTGATTTAAAAAAAAAATTATTGGAAGGTCATAACTATATAAATTTTCACAAGAATTTTTTTAGTCTTTAGATCACAAAATGTAAGTAATTTCTGAACGTAAAAAAATTTTCTACTAACTCAAAAATATATTTGTTGAAATTTTTGAATGTAAACTTGTATTGACAGGTGTTTTCATAAATTTTATGGATAGAATGTTTATCACACGTATTACTTTTCCGATCCAACCTAATCCCTAATCAATTCCTATAATTTAAATTTAATGTGGTCAAGAAAAAATGAAATGAATAATAAATATAAGAGAACTTTTTCTCAAGTCACATATGAAGTTCTTCTTTTCTATCAACAAATATTATTCATACAGCTAAAAATAATGGAAGAATTTTGCAAAACCACGCACGATAAATGTCCACCTCAAAAAGGAGATCCAGGAGAAAAAGGCGATCAAGGAGAAAAAGGTGATCGAGGAGACAAAGGACGTGATGGTTCACCTGGTCAAATGGGACTAACAGGTCCCAGAGGCCCGATCGGACCACCTGGTATGAAAGGCGAAAAAGGAGATAAAGGTAACTTTATCACAATTCTATCCAGAATTCTATGAAAATTTCGAGTCTACATTTCTAATCTCGAATAGGAAATGCTGGACTGGATGGTAGACCATCAGTTCCCGGAGAACCTGGTTTAGATGGAATTCCTGGCAGAAATGGAAAAGATGGTATACCGGGAAAAAAAGGAGATCCGGGAAGAGACGGAAGAGACGGTTTTGATGGTAAAGATGGTACACCAGGTAATAACAATTAGAGCTATTAAATGAGTAAAACCCACTAAAATTTATTTCTAAATTGGCATTTCCATTAAACGATTATTTTTAAAATTTAGTTGATACCCTGATATTATTTAATTTCAGGAGAAAAGGGGGAGAAAGGTGATCAAGGTCTTAAAGGAGAAAAAGGAGCACCAGGTGATTTTAAAAATAAATTTGGTCATACATAAATGTAAACTTGTACCAAATCAAAGATTAACCCATCCGTTTATTTCTCATTAGGACTTCCTGGTCCCAGAGGTAAAGTCGGTAAGGCAGGAGTAGATGGAATTCCCGGACAGCCAGGAATATCAGCGAAGAACTGTTCAGTAAATGGAACAAATCAATTATTAATTCCTCCAACTATAGTTGGTATTAAAATTGAAATGACAATTAGATTTCAAGAAAATAATTTTTTTAAAAGATTTAGCTAAAATATCATAATTTCAGGATCGGAACCGGCTTTGTACATCAAAAATAAAACGGTCAACGAAAACGACAATTTGAGAATAAAATGCTCATCCACCGGAGTGCCTCAACCGATAAACACTTGGCGAAGAATTCTAGATGGAGAGCAAATAACCATTCATCAGGGTCAATGGAAAGGTTAGCACGAATCATAAATTTTATTTTAATATTCAAGCAATCATTAATGCTTAACTTGATTTATTATAAAATCGCGAGTAGAAATAGATTCATCCTCAGAATCGATATACTTCAAAAATATCAGCAGAGAGCACATGGGGGAGTATACCTGTATAGCAGAAAACGGAATACCTCCTCCAGCAAACCATACATTTTATTTATATGTTCATTGTAAGTATGGTAAACATTGATATTCTTTCTGTCATATTAATAGCTTTTAATTCGACTAATATAATTTTATATATTTATCCAGTTCCACCGTACATTGAAATTCACAATGTTATATTGAATGTCACATTAAATAGTACAGCCTTATTAGAATGCAAAATTGAAGCATTTCCCAGAGGCGTTTACTACTGGGAAACTGCGCAAGGTAAATTACTAGAACAGTCAACCGATCGCTTTCTCGTCGATTACAAACATAATGGACTTTACGAAGTACGTTTTGGAAAATTTCAATTGTAAGTAATAGATGAAGGAATTATAACCTTTTCTTCATTATTAATAATAGACTGAACTAACACTGAACATTACTGATGTACAAAAAGAAGATCTAGGAATATACTACTGTATTGGGAAAAATGTGAAAGGAATTACTCAAGGGTATATTAATGTGACGGGTAATAAATATTCATTTATGATTTTTCTAAAAAAAAAAAGAATATTCTGACATTTAAAACTTGTTCTTTTTTTCGAATAGATAATCCGAGAAGAGAATTACCAATAGTAACTGAAGTATGCAATAAACAACGAATAACGTTCTTTGGTCTTCCACCTCCGCCCCCAGATGGAACATTATGTCCAGAATGTTCACCTTGTAAAATTTGTGGTTTTGGTTATAGAGATCTCGACATACGAACATTAACCAATAAATCCTCAAGTGCTTTGATCAGAACAAGAAGTAAATGAACCGAGTTTTATGAATATATGTACAAAACAATATTTACTAAAATTTTCATCGAAAACATTGTCTTTTACCAAATTTCAATTCCTAACACAGATTGTGAAATGGAAACAATAGGAAAACCAGTGTATCATAATTCCTTATTGGATACATATGGCAGCTGGATGAGAGATTCTTTTTCAGAGATAGGCGATTTCTATTATGTAACTTCGGAGCATAACAGCACCAGTTTATTCCAATATAATAACAAATCAGCATTTATTAACAAAAGTCATTCCAAAGTATATAAATTGAATGAACCCATCGTTGTGAGTACAGTTACCTGATTTATTGTTAATTTTTTTTTCGACAAAATTTTACGTGAAAAAATATTTATATTGTATTATAGGGAAACGATCATATCGTATACAATAGGTCATTTTACTACTTCACCAATAGACAAAATGCAACCATCATCAATTACAACTTGGAGAGCGATGAAACTGTGGCTTCTCTAGAACTTCAGTATTGTGATACTTCACCGGGGAATCATTTATATAAATCCGAATACAACAGCGTAGATATTATGGCTGATGACAACGGTATATGGATTGTATGTGCGGTAACTAATTCCAATAATACCGCAGTAACCAAAGTGAATATAACAAGTTTCAAAATAGAATATGCTTGGAATATCACCGTCAAGCATCAAGATGTAGGAGATATGTTTATAATATGTGGTATTCTTTATGCTGTGGATAGCGTGACGGAATTTAATACTAAAATAAGGTAGGTAATTTCATAATTATATGTCTTCTCATATTATCTTAACAATAAACGAGATGAAACTAATCTCGAGTTGCTAAGATAATAAATTACAACATAAATTTCTTCTTTCTGAGCTAATTAGGATATCGTGTATAAAAATTATATAATCAGTACAGAAAGAAAATTATATTTTCAATACAGCATAATTAAAACGGATATTTGATGGAATTATGGGTTTTGTACTTAAAAATATGGTAACACATTGCATTCGTTTAACAAATAGTAATAGTACTTCGAACCATTAATTTAGAGAAGAACAACAACAACAGTTAAAATGCTGAAAAGAACACTCATAATTTTCATTTTTATGTTTACAGTTTAGCGTTGGATCTGTATAGAAATAAATTGCTGGATGAAGTAACAATTCAATTCACAAATCCTTTCAAAAACACTACTATGATAACATATAATAATCGCTTAAAGGTTATACTCTAATTTATTAATATTCTAAATTACTTTGCAGCACTATTTTTCTGACCATTAGTTTTATGGCCTTTTCATTACAGGAACTTTATACATGGGATAATGGCAATATGTTGACCTATCCTATAAAATGTCATGAACTCAACAGCGACACCTCTAGCGGAAGTAACGAGACGCTGAGTGAAACTCCTACTACACTTAGCGAGACTCAAATGAAAAAAAATTGATCATCTAATTATCTTACTTCTCTATATGATTATATTAAACTGAGAAATGGAATTTTTTGATAGCAAGGAATGTACTCACTTTTGAGAAATGTTACAGTTTTTCGCCTTTGTATACGATTATGTTTTTATTCGTTTCATGCAATTTAACTTCGTACAACAGGGAGGGTTTTTTCAAATGCATTTTTAAGTTATCCCAAATAAATACTGCGACGTTTTCTGTGGTACTTACTACGTCTTTGAAGTATGATACATCTTTGTCAATATTCTTATGATCGAGAACGTCCATTACAGCGACATTTATGGCACGTTTTAATTCATTCATGTTTTCAACCATTCCTGTATCTGGATCTACAGGCCCTTTTAAAGTTACCTCTACTGATGAGAAAATCACATAATTACAATTTGAATACATTAACTGAATACATTTTGACATAGATAGGACCATGAGGTTCTTGAGGCGTAAATAAAGAAAAAAATTTAATAAAATTTCAACTTACAAGTGTAATTATGTCCATGTCCATTTGGATTGTTGCATTTGCCAAATTCTTTGAGGTTGTCTTCATTACTCAAATGGGGGCTATGATTGTTAGACAGAGATGACAATTATATTTTAATTAAAGACCCAAAATAATGATTTCAATTAACAACCTGTGCAATCGATGACAAGCACTGAAACTTTCAATTCGTGTAAGATATGCAATTGCCTGATGATGCATTTATCAACAAGTTCCAACTAAAGTGTCTCAGTAAATTGATAAAAAAAATTTGAACTCGGATATAGATCGAAGTTTGCGAAGGTTTTAATTACAAATTCAGCTAGCACACTGAAGAAAAAAGTCAAGGAGACACTCGTTACTGCTTTGCAATCCCGTAGTACTTTCACCGTCAAATTAAAATTTTAATATTTGCTATCAAATTACTTGATTTTCTTATTTCTCAACTGATCCATCCTCCACCACTCCACCAAACCACATGGTGCCATGTGTTCTTCGGTACTCGCCACACATCTCCGCATCACCATATTCGCCTTGTTGTGTTGTTGTTGTTTATTTTTCTTATCACTAGCTGTACAAAATTGCTGCTTTGGTTGCTCAATGAAATAAATTCGTTCAGACTGTAATTTATTTTAGTTAATAAAATTGGTTGTTGGTATAAATACGAATATTATTTATGATAAATTATTGCTTTGAATTTTGAATCGACTTTTTTCCTCGTCATCAGAATAATGGTATGTTTTAATGTTACATTAAAAACTGATAGCCTAACGAAAAAAATAATGGTATTGCCATCATCTTACGACTGAATTGAGATTAAATCTCACCTTTTTTATATTGAATAACATTCTAAAAGATACATTGTTAATAACAGGCTAGCGTTGGAATTAAGGATGTTACCATCACGCAAGAGTTGTCCAAAGTTTTGGAGCAAGAAAAGCACATACAATTTATTCAAAAATACGCAGAAGATAAAAATAGCTACGTAAGTAACCACTTTTCTTTTCCTTTATGATAAAACTGTGAGATTTTAATGGAAAGTGTTACTACTATCTATTCAGGAATATTGTATGACCGAGTACCTCAGGATGTCAGGTCTTTATTGGGGGTTAACTACGCTTGCTTTACTAAGCAGGGAAAATTTACTGCCTGCTGATGAAGTAATGAAATTTATTTTGGAATGTGTTCACGAAAGTGGTGGTATTTGTCCTAGCGTTGGTCACGATCCTCATTTATTGTATACTCTTAGCGCGATTCAGGTGAATTATTAAAATTTCATTTGATCTTTAATTTCTCAATGAGTTGTATGGTTCCTCATTTTGTCTGTAGATAGCTTGCATTTTAAAAAGAGAACACGAATTACCAACGGAGAAAATAGTAAATTATGTGAAAAGCTTACAACAATCCAATGGCGGTTTTTTTGGCGATAAATGGGGAGAACTGGATTCTCGATTTTCGTTTTGTGCTGTTGCGTCACTTTCATTATTGGTTCGTTTCAATAATTGATGTAGATTTAGAAGTAATTGACATGATTGGTAAAATTTATTTATTGTCTTCCTAATTTTTTTGCTATAGAATAGACTGGACGCCATCGATTTACCTAAAGCCGTAGAATATGTTATGTCTTGCCATAACTTCGACGGTGGTTTCGGTTCGAGACCGGATTCGGAAAGTCACGCAGGATTGATTTATTGTTGCGTCGGATTTTTATCATTAACTGGTGCATAAAGAATCGCATATTCTATTTTTATAAGCTGTTCATGAGTTCACCAATGTGGAATATCTTTCCAGATAATTTACATTTAATAAATCCTGATATACTTGGATATTGGCTTTGTGAAAGACAACTACCCAGTGGAGGTTTGAACGGTAGACCTGAAAAATTACCTGACGTATGTTATTCGTGGTGGGTACTGTCGTCTTTATATATGATCGGACGTTCGCACTGGATGGATAAAGAAGCGCTCAAAAAATTCATTTTGGCGTGTCAGGTTCGTACTGCTATTTGTCATCTTAGTAAATCAGTTCATTAATTAAACTGAAAATTTGCTTTAATTAGGATACCGAAACGGGCGGATTTAGTGACAGACCTGGTAATATGCCGGATCCATTTCACACTCTTTTCGGAATTGGCGCTCTTTCTTTGATGAAACACGAAGGAATAAAACCAATTAATCCTTGTTATTGTATGCCTGAAGAAACTATTTCGAGACTTAATCTGAAGATACAAATTTTATCTTTTCCATAAGTTTTTAACATCTGCCGTATAAGGCTGTGCTTTATTTGATCAAGTATTTAAAGTATTTTCAATGCTTTGAATTGGTTTTAAACACAGGTTTTAAAAGGATAATTTTAAATTTATATTTAAAGAATAAAAATAATAATAGTTAGCATTATATCGGAAATATATTAAAGTAATTTGACTGTGATATAATGTATATTTTAATTATATATTTTTTAAACCTTTTTAAACGTATGTTCATTATCGGTAGAATTAAAAATAAGTTTTCTTATTTAAAAAATATGAAATTAATTGCAATATATAAAAAAAAAATTATAATACACCTTGGTTTCGATGATTCTAACAATTGTTAATTTTTTTCCATTTAAAAGTAAACACTACCACATTCAATATGTGTTTTATCGTTGTATAATTTACTGTAATTATACATTTCGTAATTTTGATAGTTTTTCTGGTATTTGATCAAACTCTTATAGTATAAAAGCCCAGCGATGGTGGATAGAATAATGGCTGCTACTAAGATTGTCATACCCACGTAAAATTGCTTGCTATTTATCCACTTATCCTTTTTTTGACATGGCAGTGTTTTCTTTGATAGCATCATGACCGGAACACTGCTTACTTCCTTAGGCCCATGACATCTGTAAATATTTGTGGAATATTGTTGAACCGATGTATCTTGATTATTGCCTAATTCACGTGTCTTTTATTTTATTTACGATAGAAGATGACTAGTTTACTCTAATAAGGTTTTATTTAAATATTTTATTTTCAGTAAATATTTAAATACATACGAAATATTTGCTCACGTACATAAATTATTATGTATAGGTATAAATTTATTAGATTAAAAAAATATGAAAATTAATACTTAATTACATAGGTATAGCTACTAATTTAATCATTTCCTGTCCGGAAATATTTTTAACTGAGAGTAACTGAAGAATTCAGTCGGTGAAGCTTCTTTGTAAAATGCTAAAATACGTCTTTTTCTTTTATAATAAATTAAGGCTGCCATGATTAGTGGTGTTGATATTACTGATATGATTAAAATATCGATTAAAAGTTTTCCGTCATATTCTGGAGTATGATTGTAGACATCAAGACACCTCATTTCGTAATTGCGATGGTATAGATCTATAATAAGTCTGCCTTTCATTTCTACTGGTTCAGAACACCTGTCACATAATTTTTCAAATAGTTTTCATATTTCAATTAACTCTTTCGGAAAAATTAGAAGGAATAAATATTTTTTAATAAAAAAACCTTTTATTTTAAGAGTAAGTTAATTATTTTGATTGAAAATTGTTAGTAAGTACTTAATCAATAATATTTGCGAGGAATAGAAGGCATCTTTTCTAACACCTTTATTTTATGTTCTGTTAACTGTTCTGTATACGTGCATAATAGTTATTCTTGAAATTGCGATGCGAAGTTATTTAATTTAAATATTTTATACGGTATTGCTTACTTGAAAGAATTCAGCATTTCAGGCTGCGAGCTTTCTATCATAGGCGCTAAAACGGAAACCAACCATTGATTTTCGCAATCACACATCCAAGGGTTTTGTTGAAAATTAATCACTTGTAAATTTTCCCATCTGCTCACTAGATGACTTTCAATGTACCGTAAAGAATTATTATTCATCACCAACTGAAAATTAATTTTTTCAAGAAGAATATCAGGTAGGCAACGCTTAATCAAAAATCATCCATGATATGATTTCCAATTAAAGCGATTTTCGGGATATTTGTTTTTTTCACTTCCTAGTCAATATACTAAACGTTCTCGAGAATGGAGGTCGAATTTTCTCTTCCAGGATTAGATGGAACATCCTCAAAAACGTTTTTTTTACATGGGTTGTTGGAAAAAATAATTCAATACAAATTAATCTCTATGAAATTGCAATCCTAAAAAGTTTTCTTATTCTTCATAAGAATTATGCATATTTTATCCAGAATTCGCTCAAAGCTTGAGAGATTTCCAAAAAAGACTGTATAGCTCCATACACACTGGATGGTAGGTAGTAGGTACATCATTCTAAAAAACATTCAAGGGTAGCTAATTTTGTTTAGTGAACTCCCACTTTCTTTAGCACCATGCGCTTGAATAATAACGAAAAGTTAATTTTCAAAAGTAGGTACCTACCCAAAATCACGTGTTTTTTTTTCATAATTCTTGTCTCAAACCTGTTTATGCTCACCAGTTTCCTTTTCCTTAATAACAATTAATTTAATATCTTATTTTTTTAATATAATTTGCTTTTTAAATATTAAATTTAATTTTTTTAATATTTAATTTACTAATAAATTTTAATATTATTTTTTTATGATTTATTAACTTTTGTTGTTGGTGAAGGATTTGATACACTAGTTACTTACTAGCAATCTCATTTTCTGATAAAATCCTGCTATAGTAGATAAGTTTGAAACCTTTTTCTTAATTTATATTCGGCTGGGGTTGATAGGGGTAGTGCGATCTGGACAGAATAACTGAAACTTACGTGTTTTCCCCCTCCTCTGCAGGAGTTTACTTTGGCAAAAAACCGTTGGTTGGAGCATACGTTTATCCTAAAGAGCTTTCAACATAGAGCTAAGAAAAATTAGTGAAAGTACAAGGTAAAACAATATCTAATTAAATTTTAGTTCCAAGTTTCTAACACAGCCCATGCAGGCTAAAAAATGTACTGCTGATCTCAAAAAAGTCATCTCTTTATGGTTTTTCGAATAATGTACGTATGGTCAGTAAGCAACTTTCTAGAAAAATCCACTATAATTCTTACAAAAAATCTCTTATATTTTTCCAAGTTTTGATTAATTTTCTAGGTGAATGATGAGTTCCTTTAAAAAAAAAACTTTTTTGTAAGGAATTTTATAAAAAATAATTTCTTTTTGGCAACTTCCAAGTGCCCGACCTATCAAAATGAAAACTCTATGAACTGATTCTCAGGAACGTTTAGTATACGTTAACTAGGAATTTCTTCCGTCAAATTTTTTTATTTTGCGTGGCCCAAAATAAATAAAGCTTTCACTTCACCAAAAATTTGCACTTGATTAACATACCACTTTCAGAGGAGGCCATAGTTCTCCTTCTCCATTTTCATCATTGTTTAAAGCGCTGAATGCATCTCTCGCTATTTTTACTAATTTGCGATTCTCAAAACAGTAGAATTCTTCTAGCAAAGGAAGTGTACTCAAAGATCGATTTTTTATGGCGATCAGGTTTGGCATTTTCGATAAGTGTAAAACTCGTAGAAATGGTAATTGCACAAAGTTCCTAAGTTTTCAAATAGGTACGTATAATAAATTAACTCCTATTCTAAACTTTGAAAAATAAATAGATAGGTTATAGTCAAACAGAAAAAAGAAGAAACAACTTCGGTAAGTAGGTACCGTGTTCAATTATCTTCTTGAAATTATTTAGATAATGGAAAGAAAATCGTAAATTCAGTCATAAATATTTACACAGATGAAAATTTACGGACTCACTCGACGTATTTGATAGGATTTCCATTCAAAGATAACCATCGAAGAGAATGAGAGCTTTCCAATTCTCGAGGAGGTTCATCGAATAAATTATACGATAGATCTAATGTCTCCAAATATTTTGGACCATGGAATATATTTTCTGGTAATTTTTTCAACAACGTATTGGATAAATTCAGTTCCTATATTATTCATATTTATAAACAGTAACATCATTATTAGCAATTCGTAAATTCGTAATGATTATCGTTCAAATTTAGGTAGGTATAAAAATAAAATACTGATACCTTCAAGCGAGGAATAGAAGATATGGCAATAACTGTTCCTTGATTGAGTACTTTTAAAGTGTTTCCGCTTAGAACTAATTTTTCCAAATTCGGTAAATGCTCAAAAACTTGCGGATACAAAGTATGAATGATATTGTTTGCTAAATTCAATTCCTTCAGTTTGGTTAATGGTTCATAGATATCCGGTTGATAATTTCCCTAGAGAAATTGAAAAAATTTGTTGCTTCTGTTCGTAATTTTTGAATTTTTAATTTTGAATACTAACCTTGAAAACATTAGGCGTCAAACTAATTGAAGTTAAGAGATTATTACTCAAATCCAGTGACGTCAGGTCATAAAGATTTATGAACGCTGAGTCATCAATAGTCGTGATGTAATTGTAGGCAAAAGAAAGATGAGAAACTTTCAGTTTGGGAAATTTATATAAATGTAAAATTGCATTATGGTCAAACAATAAGATGGATTCATTTCCGTTTCGTAAATCAGGCACAAAGATATTTGTTTGTCGGAACAATTTATTTCATTCACTTTGCAAACACAACGCGAACATATGTCTTCGGTAACCACAAAATTAAATTTTAAAATTGTTAAAAGCAAATAAAAAATATAAATGTTGAGCATTTTGATGCTAAAAAAATTTAGCATCTTGTTCTGTAATAACATCACAGTTAATGTAGCACCCAATGAAACTCGAAACCAGCGTATTTTTAAAAACTACGAATTGCAATTTATAAGTATTTTAATCACGCTCGCACAACACTACGTCGTACGTTAATTCAAGAATCAACCACGTTTTATTTCAAAATACGCGGAATGATATTAACTCATGTACCTACAACAGAAAAACTATAACTTGAAATCGGTGCAATTCAACAGGTGTGTATATGATACTCCTCTTATCAACTGATAATGAATTTTCACTCAATATCCTACTCCACACCTTTGTCACTTTTATTAAATAAATAACGATAATTCTTATTCAGTCATGATGAGCGCTTATATTGTGACACTATTTTTACGTACATTCCTCGTTTATTATGAACCGCAATTTCATTGTAAATTTACGTGTGTGAGTGTTCTCACCTGTCTTCGATAATTTCAGTCATTACATTTATTTTTTTTTAAAGATTTAATGAGTAATGACTAAAGGACTTACTAATCACCTTTCAAACAATATTGCTCTGTTATGGTAGACAAATGAAAAAAAGTTTTTTATGAAAGCATAATATAATGCAAATATAAAATGTATTCAAATGTATAAAAGAAATAATCATAAAAATTCTTAATTACTTAAATATTGTATCACATACAAATTCACATGAATAATCGGATTAAGGATGAATAATACATCCTTACATGCATAACTTAGCTAATATAGCGGAGTAAATTAATTTAAAGGAACTATATTTGTTAGTCTGAAGACTAATGCAGCTAATGCAAAATTTAAGTACCTTTCTATTTAAAATTTGTGCTTGCACGTAATTTTTCATTATTTATACAACAAAATGTTATCTATGAAATGCATAAGCTCGTGCATCTAAAATGAATTCCTGTGAAGAATCGATTAAAGCCATGATTTGAATTTTTTGCACATTTATGTATAGAAATGAAAAATAAATATTAAATGATGGTGGGAAAAAACTGCAAAAATTATGCCTAAATATCAATTTTAAATAGAAAAAAAAAATACTATTTTGTCTTATTCGAATATAGCTGCTGAAAGTAATTCTTACATAGTTTTTACTACATCAATTGACCTTATGAATTTTTAATAATCAATTAAAACATATACCTACATGATTTTTTAAATATTATAAGCTAAAAGTGAGTAACAACAAAAATTAACAATTCCAAAGGAGAAAAAGGTTAACGAGGCGACTAACACAAGCATTAAAAATAAAAAACAAATTAATAATGTATTCACACATAATCTTATAAAAAAAGAGAGGTAAAAGCAAACTTATAACATAAAAATGAAGTTTTGTACGCTTTTCGTATCACGGTGATTATTTTTTCATCAAGAAAAAAATATGATTTAATTAATTTTTGAGATGACTTTGATTGAATGACTCCCATTAATATTATCACAACCTGAATATCCTCATTCTCATGGATCAGACTTTTATAAAAGTACATATTGATACACATTCCAACAAGCTAATGCGTACAAAGTGCAAATCACCGAAGCAGTGCTTAGAAGGAATTATTCATTCAATATTTTTATCTATATCATTTTCACCCATCAACTGCAAAATCAGTTCATAAATTGGTTCGAAAACTTTACGACAACCTGCCTCTGTTGGAGATAAATAATCCAGCATATCGTGACGACTTATAGAGCCATCATTCTGAAGCAACGTTTTACCAGCACCAATGACTTCAACTTTAGGATAAGAAGCTAGTTTCTGACGCAAATGTTCATTCACTGCTTCATTTTTTTCACGCAAAGGATTTGGTGACTGTCCTCGAGGTAAAATCTCCTAAAAATTGAAAAATAATTTAGTGAGATACAACCGTTTTGAAATTTACACCATTCGGATTCTTAACAAAATTTACCAGGACAATGACATGAGCATTGGGAAGTTTATTTTGTATTTCTTGTACAATAGTGATTATGCCTTCAGCGACATCCATCGCTTTATCACTAATATTATAAGTTCCAACATGAAGAACTACGATCTAGTCATACAAAAAAAAAAAAAACTGAATAATTCGCATTCAATTGAGATGCACATTAAACATTGTGGAATTACTTTTTTTTCTTTCATACCTTCGGTTTTATATTGTCTAAAATTCCATCCTGTATTCTATACAAAACATTTTCCGTGCAGTCGAACGAGATGCCTAAATTCAATGAATGCAACGGCTCAAATAGTTCATTCCAAATCGGCCTCTGCTGTAAGTCTTGTATAATAGTGTCGCCGATAAATACCACATCTGGTTCTTTCTCTTTAGTTTCTGCTAGCTGACAATTATGCTGTGTAAAGGTAACAAAAAAAACTTATGAATATCGTGAAATTTGGAACATTGTTCCTCACTTTGTACGATTTATTACTTATTTTTCAAAAATGATGAAGAATACTAATGAATCAAGGAAATGATAAGTACCTGGCTAATCCATCTACCATCGCCATCGTTATCAATTGGCATTGATGCAATTGAACACTTATTCATTATTAAACAGCAAATTAACTAGTATCAATAAATAATTACACTTATGATTTAAATTTTTACTTGAAACACTTCGCTCATTAAAACACTTAAAAATTAGTTTTTTTGGAAGCTGGAAGAAAATGGTAAAATAAAATAATGAAGCTCGGGTCAGTGTTGCGCAATTTTAGAATTTAAAAATCTCTTTCGAATCAATAATTCAATTTGTAATTTTGTAAAGTTTACTACGGGTAAGAGGTCCTAGTACTGAAAATGAAATTTGGAAAAAAATAATAGACAAAATAAAGAATTTCCAAAAATCAAGCTTATAAAATAATAATTCAATTCGTTTCCATTACCTAATTATCAGCTAACTTGTGAGCTATGAATGCATCAAGGCATCGCTGAATCGTTGCATGGTGAAAGATTACGCAGACAGCATAATTTGAAAAAAAAAAAATTGAAAATTTTGTACTTTTTTTGTGAATTACAGAATTTATTGAGTGATTTCAATTATGGAAAATAGGTACATTATGATTAGTTTGAAAAGATTTTAAAACAATAAAAACAATCTCGCATCACTTATTTGTGTTATAACGGTTTCAAAATATTAAAATTCAAAAAATATTGTAATTTGGGCAGCTTGAGTTAGCACTGGGGTAACGAGATATTCGTATTTTAAGCATTTTAATTTTGATGATAGAAACGCTCTTCTCAATTATTTCTTTGTCTCAATCTCAAATCAAGATACAGTAGAACCTCGGTTATCCGACCTAATCTGCGCTGAGAGGAGGTCGGTCGAATAACAAAAAAGATGGATAATCGAAGGTTGGCTTTTTTAGAAGTAAAAGCGAGAAAAAAAACATATTATTAAACCTAATTTTATTAGGAACATCATTTTAGAGAGAAAATGAAAAAAAAAAAAGAAGAAAAAACGTAATATTTCTTTGATAAATATTGCGTTAATAATAGTTGATGATCAGAAGAAAACCTTTTTTGAGCTGTATAATCGCGCCATTTCAGAATAGTAAGGATGTATTATCAATTTATAAATGTAAAATATATAGTTATTCGTTACTTGCTAGTCATATCTTCTGCTAATGTTTAAATTCTGCATTCATAAGTTCACTACGTTGTAGCTTTGCGACTAAACTCACATGAATAAAAATTAGTCCCTCAGCAAATTTCAAGTTATGAAGGGAAAAAATTAACCTGAGCAAGTACTGCACAAAATATAATAATGAATCAAGATTTTTAAAAAAATACTAAAACTTAATCTTAAGGTATAAACGAAATAATTTCTTTTAAAACACACAAATATTCATTATAATTTATAACCTTACAAACGCTCTCTATTCCATAAAAAGACAGAAAAATAAATTGTAGCAAAGAAAAAGAAAGAGAACAAAGTTAATATTTATTTTTAAAAAAAAGTAATAATCACAGCCTCAACATTGGAGAGAGAATAGTTAAAACGTATTTGCGAATTAATAATATATAAATTATATTCTTTTATATTTTTAAATCGAAAGTGATAATAAACAGACGAAGAAAACCATCTTCACAAAAATATTTTCAAAATAACAAATTCATAATGGATACAATATACGAAAACAAAATTATGGAAAATTACAAAACAAGGTTGATAATTTGGAAGAACTTACTCACAAACGAGAAATAATCAATATGAGGCATCGAAAATTTCTTTGAGTTTTTCGAGAACAGGAGTGAAGGTCTTTATATAAGCTTGTTCGGTCAAATGAAGAAAATCGTACATGTCTTTCCTATTGATACGACCATCACTTTGTCTTAGAACATCACCGGAACAAATCACATCCACAGAAGTATTATCTTTGAATACTTGTTTTATGATTTCATTAACCTCAGTATTTCGATGACTTAGGGGATTAGGACATTCTCCACGAGGTAAAAGTCCCTGGGAAATACAAGCAAAATTAACAATTTCATTTCTCATGCTAAAATTTCCGTTTAACAAGGTGAACTTAAAAAAAGAAAAAGACTATGGTTAAATTTTTTAAAAAGAAATTAGAATTTTAAAAAATTATCACTCACCCACACTATAATGCGAGCAGAGGGGAATATTTTTTGTAATTCCTCAACAACTTTCACAATTCCATCGGAAATTTGTTGAGGACTATTTCCAATGCAATTAGTTCCTATATGCAAGACAATAGCCTGAAAAAAAAATGAAAAGAACTTGAATAAAATTATTATTTGAACAAACACGTATGCATAGCTCATTAAGCTGTCAAATAACAGTCAACAGAGCGTATTTACTCTAGGATTAATTTCATTGAGAGATCCATTTAAAATACGCCACAGCAAATTTTCAATTCGATCTCCTCTATTCCTAAATTAATAGGATGAAAACGAGAAAACCGAACTCCAAAATAGACTATGGTTAAATTTTTTAAAAAGAAATTAGAATTTTAAAAAATTATCACTCACCCACACTATAATGCGAGCAGAGGGGAATATTTTTTGTAATTCCTCAACAACTTTCACAATTCCATCGGAAATTTGTTGAGGACTATTTCCAATGCAATTAGTTCCTATATGCAAGACAATAGCCTGAAAAAAAAATGAAAAGAACTTGAATAAAATTATTATTTGAACAAACACGTATGCATAGCTCATTAAGCTGTCAAATAACAGTCAACAGAGCGTATTTACTCTAGGATTAATTTCATTGAGAGATCCATTTAAAATACGCCACAGCAAATTTTCAATTCGATCTCCTCCTATTCCTAAATTAATAGGATGAAAACGAGAAACCGAACTCCAAAATTTATCAAAATACACCATCTTCTGAATTATGGAATCTCCTATGAGCAATACTTCTGGTTCAGCCTCTTGGCACTCATGTACTTGTCTGGTGTGCTGTAACGAAGAAGGTTTAAAAATTTTATGGACAGTTTAAAATAAATAGATATAAAATGTAAAATTGAAAATGGTAAAGCCTAAAACAAAATTAAACATATATTTATATTCACTCACTTGATCAATCCATCGATTATCTGGACTATTTCGGGGAGTAGGAATTAAACAATTATTATTCATGATGAGTTTTTTTACGAGAAAAGTTGAAACGAACTCAAAAGTGGTGCCGATAAAGCTAAAATTGTTCCGTAATGAAATTCGCAAATTGAAAATAAAAATCTCAAATGGCTGATAACATCAAAAATATTTTGTAGGAAATTAAAACAAGTAGAATAATACACATATGGATATATGTAAAATATGTAGAATTTGTAGCAAAACACAATTTCAAACTATCACAAAAGTTCTAAATTAAAATTTAAGTTGAATTCGTCTTCACTTTCAACAAGATCTTCAAATTTTGACTCTCTACCATAGCTCACCCCCTTAGACCATTTAGTATTAACATAGACCGCTCTAACTGATAAGAACCTGGTCCCAACATATGGGTGATTCTATAAGCGATTCAGTTCCAAACAAACACAATTTATCAATAATTTTATTAGCTATATGAAATGAATACGTGATTATTAACTTTTTAAATAATTCTTTTCGTAATTCTTTTAACAAATTACTCTATTATGTGTAAAAAAATAATTTTTCCTATGACTCAGTGATTTCTATCACGTTGAAACAGTTCATCGAAGAAGATTACGGAAGAATGCAGAACCCAGTTTCCGAGTAGAGTTTGTATGGTATTTCTTTTTTCACTCATATGTTTCAAAAGATCTCATTTGACTTGAATTAAAATTTTTTTGGACTTTAGAAATCACTAACACATTGCGTTCTCTTTCAACTAAATAAGGAATACCATGCAAATCTACTCGAAAACTGGTTCTGCATTCTTCCGTAACCTTCTTCGACGAACTGTTTCTGTTTTCGGGGTAGAGAATGCCTCTTCTGCAAAGTGCAGGGCACATATTTTTGCAGATTTTGAGAATTCGTATGGTGGCAGTACATCACAATTCCTAAGCCATCTTTCCCTCGCATCTTTTTCTTTAGGAAGTATGTAAAACACATTGACTGCGAAATAAAGCATAAAAGCCATAAATACTTACTTAAACCTTGAAATCGTCGAATCTCGATCACCACAAGCAATGCAGGTTTCAAAAATCATATTCATTAATTCATTTTAACACATTTTCAACATTAATAAAATAAAAACCCCGAAAAAACCCGGGAAAAAAATCTTGATAATTGTAGCAAAACACAATTTCAAACTATCACAAAAGTTCTAAATTAAAATTTAAGTTGAATTCGTCTTCACTTTCAACAAGATCTTCAAATTTTGACTCTCTACCATAGCTCACCCCTAACTTCACCCCCAACCAAATTTTATCGTCAACAAAAAGTTCAACAAAAGAATACATATACAACACACCAACATTCAACACAAACAACATAATGATGCAACAAGTTTTGTGAATTCATATTTCGTCCTTGAAAGTTGGAACGTTATCACTTATCATTTGGTCTTTTATCGAATTTTGCGTTCGTGTTTTGTAAAAAGCATAAGAGACATAAAGGAAATTTCAATTTCCATTTTAGCTTTTATATTATTTTATTTGTAGAGATTAAATATATTTGATATTTCTAAGATGTTTAAAAAAGTGGAGTTCTGTAGATTTCGTCAATGTTTTCAGGTGAGAAATTTTATCTCAACTTTTCACAGTTTTTTCGTGATTCTTACATGTTGAGTTTCCTTCATTTTCAGGTAGCTAATAAAAGATTTCAGAGTACTTTGGTCTTTGGTAATTGCGGAACATAATGATCAAAAACTTGCGCCTATAACGAGAAATGCCATTACAGCAGCAGGCAAGCTGGGGAATGAAGTTTCCGTATTGGTGGCTGGAGATTCTGTTTCAGCGGTTAATAGTTTATTATACAATTATTTTGCTTTCTTAAAAAAAATAAATAAATAAAAATAATAAATGAAGAAATTTTGCGTTCAAGATGATACTCATTTCACATAGAAATTTGATGATTTTTATAGGTTGCTGAACAAGTTTCGAAAGTAAACGGTGTTTCCAAGGTGCTTACAGCAGAGGCTGCAGATTTCAAAGGATTACTCCCTGAAGCTGTAGCACCATTGGTTGTGGCTACCCAAAAAGATTTAAAAAGCTCGCATATTTTAGCTGGCTCCTCTGCTTTTGGAAAATCAGTTTTACCCAGAGTCGCTTCTATTTTAGATGTATCTCCAATTAGTGATGTAATAGCGATAAAATCTCCCGATACTTTTGTTAGAACTATTTATGCAGGTAGTAAGATTGATAATGAATTAATTAAAATATTCTGCTGTTGATTAAAAAATTACAGTTAGAAATATTTCATGTTTAGGTAATGCTGTATTGACATTGAAGTCAAATGATAGTATAAAATTATTAACTGTAAGAGGTACGAGTTTTGAAGCTGCCCCGGATGGCGGCTCTGCCTCAATAGCTGCTGCTCCATCTGGAAGTTATGCTTCTTCAATTTCGCAATGGATTAATCAAGAATTAACAAAAAGTGATAGACCTGATCTAGCATCTGCCAAAATCATCGTTTCTGGAGGTAAATCAAACACTTGATATCGAAAAATTCGTTCTTGTTTCAATCGTATATATTCATGAATTTTCATCAAGGTCGTGGTTTAAAATCTGCCGAAAACTTCGAAATGCTGTATAAATTGGCTGACAAATTGGGAGCTGCTGTTGGTGCCTCTCGAGCGGCAGTAGATGCTGGTTATGTTCCCAATGATATGCAGATTGGACAGACCGGTAAAATAGTGGCTCCGGTGAGTAAATTTTTCATTTCTTTAAAACGGATAAAATTATCATCATTAAGATTCGTTCAAATGGTCTATTTTTCAGGAGTTATATATCGCTATTGGCATATCAGGGGCAATTCAGCACTTGGCTGGCATGAAGGATTCAAAAACTATTGTTTGTATTAATAAAGATCCGGATGCACCAATTTTTCAAGTTTCGGATTATGGATTAGTGGCAGATCTGTTCAAAGCTGTACCAGAAATGATTGAAAAAGTGAAATAATTTATAGAAATATTGTTTTCTGAGAAAATATTTTTGTTAGTATTGGTATTGGATATCCCGGACATGGTTTAACGTATAATGAAAGACTGAATAATCTGTCACTTATTTTTATCACATTTCACGTTACCAAGGGATCAAATAGGAAGGAAGTTGGCTATAAAATTATATATTTATTAACATATGATTGAAAACGTCTGTATGTATTCTTTATAAATATGTTTATTTATGTATTATTTACTTTTTGTATATCGATCCAATAAATATCAGTTTCATGTCTTTGAAAAAAGTTGGTATTTTATTTTGAAAAAAATCATTTAATTTCAACATATGTACATTCAAAAGAATGAAATTCAATTTACAAGAATAAAAAATTAATCTTAGGAATAAGCTTACACTATATTGAGATTTATATGTGGAGTATAGGAGCAGATATAGGATAAGGCGCTATCAAAGGATAAGTATCATAGTTCACAGCTATAGGAGTATGGACATTTTCAATAATCGGATTTAAAGCGGCGTAAGCATGACCTTCAATAGTACTGTAAGCAAAATTTCCACCTAAACGTTCTGATTGAATGATTGCTGAATCTTGTTGGGGAACTCGAACCCAAGTAGTAATGGGTGAAACAGGAAGTCCACTAGCATACATCATAAAGAAAAACATCCAAACCATTTTCTTCATGTAAAAAAGTTAAAATGAAAAAATGATTACAATTCACATTATTTTGAATTAGCGTAGGTTTAAACAAAAATTTAAAAAAAATCGTGCATAATCTAAAATTACCTGGAACATGATTGCGCTGAGATTGTAATATGAAAACAATTCAACAAAATTTTCTATAATGTCAAAAATTATGTTATTTTTTATAAATTAATTTGTATAATTTACCACACGACACGATAAATAAACATATCAGTTTGATATGAAGGATCAGAGAGTAATGAAATTTCATTTGGATTTATTCTATCTGAGACAAACAATGCTAGTACACCTATACCATACAGCATACAGTAGAGGCTTTCTTGTAGAAAATTAAAAATACAAGGTATCATTCTTTGTTCCTTTGTTCCCGTACATAAACCAGCCTCAAGCGAAAATATAAGAACATTATTCTCCCTTTATTCATGCTCATGTTATTAACCTCAGATCTATACATTCATGTGCGTTATATCTTTACATAGTATGTTTATTATTTTCTGTTTTTTTTTTTTTTTTTTTTGAAGCTGTACAATAAAGATACTTGTGAACGCATATTATAGTGTATGTGCAACGGCGCATAGTGAAAAGGATCTTACGTCAAAAACTCAAATTTTACAGGAGACCGTTTCAAAGTTTATCATTCATTTTTCCAAGTTTTATTACGAGTAAAAACTAGTTGAAACCACTAACAAATTTAAATTTTCACCAAAAAAACCCAAGGTCTCTTCTTCACTTGAAATTTTTTTCAACCTCTTTCACTTGAAATAAATGACTCAGCAGGTCTGGCACCAGCACTTTCATTCGAATTCTGAGAAAATTTTATACCAGAATCAAAAAGAGAAAAAAAAATTGATCGAATCGACGTAAGATCCTTTTCACCATGCGCCGTCATATATATACGTACTTTTATACCTTTTGTATTTCATACACGCAAGATATTTTAATTTTTTTTCTCCATGAATAAAGTGTTGTTGGTGGCAGGCAGCTTTTATTTTACTCTGTAAATTCATGATTGGTAGTTACCTGAAAAAAATTATCAAATTATTTGGAAAATTAGCATCATCATTATTTTTTCCAACATCGTTTTTAATTTGAGTCATGTTTCTAAGTAGGTACCCATGTACCTGAATGTATTATTTTTAAAATCAAAGAATTCAATTCAAATTTTTTAGGGGGTGGAATATTATGATTGATTTTTATGACTGAGTGGATCAAAAACCAAAAAAGAAATAAAATATAAAAGCGGTAGTAAATAATACTTTAAAATTATTTTCACGTATCCATACCAGTATTTAGGAAAATGTAAAAGAAAAAAAAAACTGGTATGCGCTTGGTTTAGATAAAGTATTTGAAGACTGGTTATATAATTTATCAACTAGCGACTTTCGTTAAGTAATCGCTGAAATATCTTGAGTTCGCTTCATTTTCCCGTGTGTCGCTAACGATTCGTCTAAGATTTTGTCAATTGGGTTGGTATTAATTCCTTTTTATTTTAATGATAATTTTGAAAATCATTATTTTTAACATTAATTCACGATTATAAGTTTTTTGAAGATTATTTTAAGATAGAAATGAGGAATGACTGATATTAAATTTATAACATAATATTAATAATAATAATAATAATTAATAATTGTATTCTTTGCCATGATTATGATACGAACTTTAATGGATTATAAGAATAATAATGCTATTTCATATATAGGTAGTTACTAGTTAGGTAATGATAAATTTACAATTAGTATTTGAGGCGGTGCTTCGGAAAATTAGAAGGTAAATGTGAGAAAGTTGATTTTAAAATAAAGATATGAAAAAATAGAAAAAATAAATGCTAGGCCCCCTCAAACAAAATTTCTAAAACAACGATTATCATTTCAAATGATTTTGTTGCGTTATTTTTGAGAAAAATGCTACCAATGAAAATTATATCCTATTTTCATTGGTAACATTTTCTCAAACATAACGCAGCAAAAATGATTTGAAATTATAATATTGTTGAAACTTTGTTTAAGGGGGTTGAGCATTTATTTTTCTAACGTTTTCATCTGTATTATAAAATCAAGTTTTTCGCATTTACCAACTTATTTTCCGAAACACGTCAATCACGTCGCTAAAAAATATATATATACATATACCAAAAAGTTGGACATTTGCGAGATGATTACAAATGGTCTGAAACGCAAAGATTTGAAGACCCCACCCTCCCCCTACCTTCCCTTCCCAAATCAGGTAGGCTGTAATAGCTATCGTTTTTATTAAAAACTCAGCTAAAAATTGACAAAAATGTTGGATCTTGTGATCTTGAATACTATGAAAAATCGAAAGTTGTTGTCCATGAAACATATGAATGGAAATTGGAATAATGAATGGATGAATCCATGAACCCATCATGTTGAAAATCGAAATACCTATGTTGAACGACAAAAGTCTAGTTAGCACATAGCGAGGCGGTGGTTGGAAAAAAATTTTTCACTATTACTGATGGCTATTTCGTGCTGAAAGGCACGAATGAGGTCAAGTAGTATGGGGGGCAAAATGCCCCCCCACCCCCACACGTGAGACAAGCTAACCAGAACCTAACTTTAAGGTAAGAAATGTAGGTCTGATTCCAAGTCTGAAGGTTCGAAGGGTGGAATAATTGAATAATATAGTAAAAATTGTAGGAATAAAATAAATAAATAATACTAAAAAAAAAAATTTTTTTAAAACTTGAAAAAAGTTGATCGAAAAATTGATAAAAAAAAAGTGGGCGGAAGCGGGGTTCGAACCCGGTACCTCCATCATACCAGCACTCAACCACGAATTCGACAGCAGGTTTCGCCAGAATTTCTGTATACATGTGTTATGTGTTGCACTACGAGGTTGAACGCATACGTACGCATACATGTCTATAATTATACAACATCAATAAACTAGTTTATTGATTTTATTGATGTTGGTCTATATAGAGAATTGCACCACCGCCTTACTAGGTAGTAATTACTAACTAGACAAAAGTTGTTGAACGTTGAATCCAAATTGAATTTTGTTGAGCGATGACTGTTGAACGTTGAAGCAACTCCAACATCACGTTGAACTCTTGTTGAACTGTGAAAACAACAAATAAAATTATAGGAAAGTTACATAACTCAACATTTTGTATGTGACATGACTACACGTGGTTTTTGAATGAAGCGATTCGTGAAGAACTGAAGATCCAAACACAGAAACGCAAGTTTTGTTTTCTAGTTTTCTCCATCGTATAATTCCATGTCCACTATCCGTAGTCTCCGTTTCCAGTTGTTTTATATGAATTACTTCGCATAATAATGATAGTAGGATTCTGATGATAAAGCTCTGAATTAAACAAAATTGGAAATTCATTTTTATCTGTAGGTGAAGTGTTTCGAATTAGTGATGAAGGTAATTTCTGAGGATGATCTACCCAATAAAAAGGTGTTGAGCGATAAACGCAAAGTGAGTCGAATATGATTTTCAAAGTATTTTAATTTTGCTGTACGATTAAATTATTACGTTATTACATGTAGGGCGATGCAATTGATGATAGCGGCATTCCTCGTAAAAAAAATAAATCTGCAGCCAAAAAAATCAAACCACCAACAGCGGATGAAATCAATCGTCTTCGAGAAACTGAGAATGTCTTTCATTCTAATCTTTTTCGATTACAAATTGAAGAAACGTTGAAGGAAATAAAAATTAAAGATTCAACTCATGCCAAGATTTTATCATTCTTAGATGAACTGAAGAGTTGTTTGTTATCAACTGACTTACCAATTTCAGAAAAAGTAAGAATTCATCGCTTAATGGTTTAAATTTGTGTCATTTTCTGTATATGAATTATCAATGTATTTTTTAAGATTTCTGCAAATGAAACCATCCAGATTTCCAACATTGTGTCACCTATAAAAAATAAACCGAAACACGCTCAAACGTTATTTAAATTTGTTAAACCGAAATGTGTCCATACCATCGGATCATTTAACATGGGCTGTGTTCTAAAAGGCCTTACAACTATTGATATCGCTGTGGAAATGCCTAAGGTGTGTATCAAGTGCTATAAAACATCAACATAATCTTCCTGCATCAGTTCTTCTTGGTAGTATTTTAATACACAATTTTTAGGAAATGTTTTTGAAGGAAGACTATCTCAATGAAAAATACCTAAGGAAACGAAGTTATTATCTTTGTTGCTTGGCTTCTAAATTACAAGAATCCTACGAAGAACTATCTATTGATCCCGATATTCAGTTTGCCGTGCGAAATAATACCGATAAACCTTTATTATTGGTGAAATCATCTGATGAAAAATTGAAAAAATACCAAGTGTTCATTCATGCCATACCCGAAAGCGGAATATTTAAAGAAGCTCGTTTTTCTCCTTCTCATAATAACGTGCGTTATTCGTGGTATTTCAACACCAAAGCAGAAAATGGTAAAGAAAATATTACCTGTCTAATTTTAAATATTCATATGATTGTATTGTAGTTGTGTTGTCTTATTTCTATAAATTTGTTGTTTCATGTAGCGGGCAAAATGAATTCTCCAACACCCTATTACAATGCGCTGATTTGTCAAGACTTGGTTGCATTAAAAAATGAGGAAGTGAGACGAGAAGTTTTCGCTGAGAATTCAAATTTTAAAGATGCTCTTATTCTTTTGAAAATTTGGCTTCATCAACGTAAAGTCGATGAAGTATGACTATCTTCATTTCTATTAATGTTGTAACGTTTTTTCCATTTTTTTTTTTTTTTTTTTTTTTTTTAACTTGATTTATAAATTTGTCATAGGGATTAGGTTGCTTCAGCAGCTATTTATTGTCAATGTTTATTGTTTATTTGAGTAAAAATCGAAAATTGAATCAGTTCATGAGTAGTTACCAAGTAATTCGCAATGTGTGGATGGCACTAGGTAGTTCCTCTCATATCTTTTTTCCTGATATTTCGTTACCAAAATAAAATTTCTTCATTTTCAATTTCAGATCAAACTAATTGGCATATTGAAGGAATTTCGTTGTTTCATTCTAAGGATGAAAACGATCAAAAATCTTTGCAGTTATTTCAAAGTGCTTATGACGTCGTTTTTATTGATATCACTGGTAATACCAACTTAGCTTCGCAACTTCACTTGAACACATATCTTCTCGTAAGTAGCCAAGTGTGCTGTTCAAAATGACTTTTTTTTTAGTAAATGCGTTTGATCCAACTTTTTACTTGTAATTAAAGGTGAAAGCGGAAAGCAAGTATGCTATTGAATGTTTGGATAACCAAGCGGCCAATTTTTATCCGACGTTATTTATGACTCCAGTTTCTTTCCCACAGTATTGTGATCATATTATATGGTTAGTGAAGATCATTATTAATTTCATGATATGTATTTTTTTTTCTCGAAAAAACATCATAATCTCACGATTTACAGTTTTAATAAAACATCGGTCATTCGAAAAACAGTGGAAAATCATTATGACTTACAAGTGAAGTTGGATTTAAGACAAGATATACTAACGCAATTTATTAAAATTATCACCGACATGTTAAAGAAGTCATTAGGCAATAGAATTGTGCAGATATTCCATCAAGTGAAACCTGGTCTTCTAAATTGGTCGATCAACGAAAAGAGACCGCGTCCTGGAAGTGTAATTTTCGGATTGAGAATAAATCCGGAATTTGCTTATAATATTATCGATAAGGGACCCGTTGCTAATCTACCTGAGGTAAATATTTATTCGGATTGAGAATAAATCCGGAATTTGCTTATAATATTATCGATAAGGGACCCGTTGCTAATCTACCTGAGGTAAATATTTATTTTTTTCCCCCTTTTAATTTTCCCTTTAGTTTCAAACATTATTTATGTCATGAAGGCTGAAGATTTTCGCAAATTTTGGGGTGAAAAATCTGAATTACGACGGTTCCGAGATGGAAATGTTTGCGAAACGGTATGTTGGGCTTCATCGAACGATACACTGAAACGAAAAAGATCTATAATCAAAAATATCGTCGATTATGTATTGGAAAAAAAATTTAAAATAAATAATGCTGAATATATTTACGTTAATGATCAAGTCGAGAATGTTATCTATGATACTCTGGTAAGTTATTCATAATTTTTTCCGCTTTTTTCAATACACGATGAAACAGTAAATTGGAAATTATTTATTTTAGGGAAGTATATTTGATTTAAAAGGAACGGGTGAGGAAATAACATTGAAGATGTTATCTGCTTTTGACGGATTGTCCAAGGAATTACGTGATTTAGATGATATTCCACTTAGTATCACCTCCATTCAAGGAACATCACCCATATTTAGATACTCTGAACCATTTCCATTACTACCGAATGCTATGAGTACATTGAAGAAAGCCACAACTTCCTTGAATAATGTCACTATTTTCAAAGACGATCAGATATTGAAACATATGCCTTTATTTGTACCTCCTGTTGAAGGTATTTTGGTTTTCCATTCTTTCATAACAGTTCTTTAAATAAAAAAAGAAATAAAATATCATCATTTCAGCTACTATTCACTTTTCTCTTACTAATAAATGGCCCGAGGACTTGGGAGCTATTAGAAGATTACAAGCTGCCTTCTATTTGAAATTATCTGAAGTTGTTCAACAAAAATTCAATTATGTTTCTGTTCCTTATACAACTCATCTCGATTTATTAAAAGTAAATTTATTTCTCATATCAATTATGTATCATTTTCATCCACTGAATAATTTTTTTTGAATTATGACTTAGGATGGGTACATTTTTCGTCTCAAAATATCCAACAATAATGAAATCTCTGCTGTGAAACGCCGAATCAATGAAGAAGGAATGATTGAGTATTGCGATAATGAGGAATCAATATATTTGGAGAAAAAAGTAATACTGTTACCGGGTTTGAATGGCGCAATTCATGGGTATGTTGTAGAAAGTTACGGGCTCAAGGTGCATATTATTGGATTTCTGTTGATATTGAAATTTCTGTTAATTTTTGTTGAAATTTATAGATTACATCAGCAGTTTCCCGCTTTTGGTATGACAAGTTCACTTTGCAAACGCTGGATGCGTTGTCATTTAATCGATGATTTTCACTTTCCTGATATTTGTATTGATCTCCTTGTTGCATATTTATTCTTATATCCTCAACCATATTTTACAACTTATCAACCTCAAACTATGTTTATTCGATTTTTAAATTTTCTTTCATCGACAAATTGGTACACCGAACCTGTTGTTGTGAATTTTAATAACGAAATGACCCGTAAGTTTGTTTCAAAAAAATAAAAAATGATCAATTCTTATTTTAACCTAAAAATTACATTTTCTACAGGAGAAGATATTCTTGAAATTGATTCTCGTTTCAATGCCAACCGTTCCGACTTACCGCCCATGTTCATTGCAACTCCCTTCGATAAATCTGGAATGACTTGGACGAAAGAAGAACCATCATTAGTAATTTTAAGTAGAATCACCAAATTAGCTAATGCTGCTTTGCGTACGATTGAAACTTCATTACTTACTAGCAATCATTATGACGTTATACAAGTTAGTATTCTGTTGGGTTAATATATAATTTTTTAATGTCGAGGAAGATGCGTTTGATAAATTCGTTATTCTTAATTTTAGCAAACTTTTAGACCACCTTTAAAAGGCTATGATATCTTAATATGGACGAAGAACGCTATCAATCCGTTAAGGTGGATGGCTATTGGTGCTGATAAAAATTCGCTTCCTCCGATTAAAACTACAACAAATTACGAAAAGTTACCAATTTTAGACTTTCATCCAATCAAATTGTTTATCGATGAACTAAGGGTAATTGCATTTACGTTACGAATTTAATATTTATAACTCCGGTACTATAACAACGGTTAATTTTTCAGAAAAATTATAACGAGCAGTGCATATTTCTTTATGATTTTTATGGAGGTTGCGTTATCGGAGTTGTTTTTAAGCCTGAGGTGCTACAGCCTAAAGAATTCAAAGTTGGTATTTTAAGTGTTTGTCATGGAAAAAAATTGTCATTTATGCGTTATTAATAATACTTTTAATTTTAGGTAACCAATTCGAAATGTTGCAAAGTAAATGATAACAAGATGATATTCGATATTGACGCCTTAATTGATGACTTTTATATTTTGGGTAAAGGAATTGTATCTCATATTGAAAATTGTAATAAAAATAAATGATAATTTTGTCCACCCAAATCCACGTATTTCTATTGTTCGTCGTCGAATATAGGTGAAGACCTCTTCATCTAATTTTAGTTATTCTAGATAAAATGTAGTGTTAGTTGCGAAACCGTTAGATTTATTTCCAGTATTTACATCGGTTAGAGAAGGAAATAAAATATTTCAGTATGCTATAAATAAACGTTAACGTGTGCCAGAATTTCATAAAATTGCCAACATGATGATATGAAGTTGGGAAACGCCTGCACATCGTGAAATATAAGTCTTCTGACGAAGGGCTTAGTCTACCTGTCTTGCACTGTAATAAATATTTTCTCGATTGAATAATTTCTTCAGATTTGTGGGAAAATTAAACAATTTTGATAATTCATTTTTATATTTTACCTTTATATTGAAACTTACTATCGAAATTACTTCTATAATCTGTCGAAATTGATAATTGCATTCGTTTGTTAGGATTTAGGTAATCTCACATTGATATAAGTGATCATTATAGTAAAGAATAATTTATGTTGGTGGAGTATAGTATGAAAAGCTGATGAAAAACAAAATTATCAGTGTTACAGTTTAATTATTAGCAACTAGGCATTTGAATTAAAAAAAAAAAAACAGAAAATATAATTTGTTAGTCGCGAAATTGCAGAATAAGGTGAAGATGGATACTAACCATAACTTTTCATTTCGAATTTCATTATTTACTGAATTTTATTGTTTGGGATTAGTAGTTTGTTGCATCGTATAGAAATTAGCACTTGTGACTATATAAGTGTTTACTTTTCATCATAACTTGATTGTCATTAATGTCCCTTTATTTTAATTATGGTCGCTTATACAAAAAAAATTACATAAATTTTGAAAGATGTGATCGCTCTACAAAAAATCACCGAAATGTGAATTAAAGGTTCTATCATTAATTATCATGTATTAATTAACGTAAAAAATATTATTCAGATAATTCAATTTTCTGGTTAAATTAGATCTAAATTTTTGATATGAACAAAAAGAAAACCTTAAGTAGGTATAAGTAAAATTTCATTCCTCTAATACACTAAAAAATATACTAAGTATTTGGAAATATTATTACACTGAGAGAACAACTTTCAGTTACAATTCATTTCAAAAATCATACCAAGCTTTTTTCGAACTTTTTATTTTATAAAACTTTTTTCTGAAGATTTCAAACTCATTACACCTTGTCCATTTAAAAACGAGAGCTGGGATTGCCCATCTTTACTCCATCTCGTGGTCTGAAATGCTGGATAGCGTCTAAATTTTTATAAAAAGTTGAAGTCAACTTTTTGTAAAGTGTTATTCATCGAACTTATTCTATAAATTCTACCAACAAAATCTTATTGAAATATCTGAGAGATTTCGATAACTGTCCATTACTCCATTTTCACCCAATTAAGTATAGTACTTTTTATAGTGCTACAACTTTTCAAGCATAGATAACTGTTTCATATTTCGACTTTGTATGCTTCAGATAAAGACCATGATTTGTGATAGAGAATTTTCATGGTTATGGGCTACATATGATTTCATATCTAAAGATTTATGCAGAATTTAATGAAATTATTTGGTATATTAAACATTAAAATTCGGCAAATATCTAGCATTTTGTCTTGCTTGAACTAAATTATAAATTCTGCAATGACTCAACATGAACATGGGAATGAAGAATCATGAATCAAAACTGCGTTCATTACGCTTCGTTCACTTAATCATATCGTTCATTCTTACATTTTTGCAAGTACGCAAGTTTCTAACCATAACATTGCAGTGGTAATGATAGTCGACTGATTCTTGAAAATTATCGTCTGTGTGTCATGTGTGTTGCTCGTAATATTCGTAATTTTGTATGGTGCTCGTTTCGTAAAAAGTGAATAAATATGTTATAAATGCACATCTATCTATTATCGTTGAAATACTCCCGTGTAAATTTGTGTATAGTTAGTTTTCGCTCGTATTTTACAATGCAAAGTTTCGTGTCGCGTTGAATTCATACATTCACGTTGGTAATACCATAATGCCTGTTTGTTAACCTTTGTTTGAACTTCAGTACTTCTAGGAAAATAATTACAGTCAAAATTGTTCGTATAAATTCACCAGTGCAGCTTTTGAAGAGAAAAATGATACCGGACAGCGTCTCATCCATTGTTACCACCAACAAATCGCCTATCACTTCAGCTTTGAGCGATTACAGAAATTATAGTACTTTCGTTTCATCATACGGCAGCAGCCCAACGTATTTAACCTCTAATTCATCAATTATTAAATCTCATCCTTTGAAATATGGTAATCTATTTTCCAGCTCCTCCAAGTCGTACGATTCGACTGAAACGAATAGGTACTTGAATTCGAAACTGTGTAAATCGGACGATATTTCCTCCTATACGAGACCCGTATTACGAGATAAATTCGCCAAAAGTACGAGTTACGAAAGTTCGAAAAAGAAAACTTTGCAAATTTCGCCGACCTATTCTAGCAGTAAATACCAACCGAGTACTTATCGTACATCTTCATTACCGCCGGCGTCTACTTTCGTTTCTAAAACATTGGATTCAGCTGTTCTAGACGGAAATGCAAATTATCGACATACGAACGGAGATAGTAGCTACTTGGATAGGAAATTTGGTAGTTACAAATCGAATTCCACTTTGTTATCTAGAAAACATATTAACGATAGTACTAGCAGTATATGTAATTTAAACGACAGCCACTCCAGTAGCAATAATTTGAGAAAAGAATCCGAACCGAGTAGAAAAGATTATTCTACCAGTGCCTATAGAAGGTACAGCGAAAGGCATTTGGCAAACGATGACACCAATAGCAACGACGAAACAGCCGGTAAATGGGCTGGTTTGAGGAATATCGGAAACACGTGTTATATGAATTCTATTCTTCAATGTCTCGGCAGTACCAAACTGCTGAAAGAATATTTAATCAATAAATCTTACATCAAGGATATCAACCACGATGGAAAGTTGATCAGCGCTTTCGGAAATCTTATTACCAAATTGTGGTCTCCCGTTTCTCATTCGAACGCAGTCGATGTATCGTCGTTCAAAGATATTTTTCAACGATTAGCCCCTCAGTTTGCCGGCTATGAGCAACACGACGCGCAGGAATTCTTGCGCTTTTTAGTCGATAAGTTACACGCCGATGTTAATCGTGTTCATACGAAGCCGAAAAATCTGCCAGAAATTAACGACAATTTATCCGATAACACTTTGGCGTCGGAACATTGGAGGAGATATTTAATGTCGGAAAATAGCTTCATTTTAGATCTATTCGTTGGCCAGTTGAAATCCACTTTACAATGTCTAGTATGCGCCAATAAAAGCGTCACGTTCGAAATATTTTGGGATTTATCGTTACCCTTGCCCTCGTATTCGTCGTACGGTAGTAACGTCACGTTGACCGATATTCTACGTAATTTTACTCAAGAAGAGATTCTAGATAATCGAGAAAAACCCAGATGCTCCAAGTGCAAAATGGAGCAAAGAATGGCTAAATCTTACTCATTTCAAAAACTCCCCAAATACTTGGTGCTACATTTGAAACGCTTCCAAACCACCAACAGCTATAAGAAACTATCGACGTTAGTAGAATTCCCGCTTACCAACTTGGATATGTCGCCGTTTCTAGCTAAATCGGTTATAGGAAGCCCTAGAAGATATGACCTGTATGCCATATCGAACCACAACGGGACGCCGTTTATGGGCCATTATACCGCTAACTGTAAGCATCCGATCACCGGCGAATGGTATAATTGTAATGATTCTACAGTTACCAAAATCTCAACTCCTAAATTAGTCAATGCCGATGCTTATATTCTGTTTTACGAAGCTGTCGATTAGTAAGGGTAAATTGGTAATTTTATTTTACTTAAAAATCTCATGTATTTCTCCCCTTTATACCATCAGTGTGAGACTATCTTCGCTGCCTTATGAATTATATCGTTTCCTAATTTAGTTCGGTTTTTTTGTTTTTTTTGTTGTTGTTTTTAGCACTTTTACTCAATGGATCATATGAATGAAATACGAGCGAGTATAATTATCACGCGAATTCTTCGGTTAATATGAATGAAAAAAATTCACGTAAAACATATGCTGATCTTTTTGGTCAATAAAATATTTTTCTGTTAAAATAAAGACGAGCATTTACTTAATGGTGATCTTGCTCAAATTTCTTTATATTTTGAAATATTCAGGTTTATTTCAAACATAGAGGTGTACTGAATGTTTTCAAATAAATTAAAATTTTTTTGTATCAATGTTATGGAACATGATACCTATTTACCTATTTGAAATGAATTTTATCAACATTTTCGTGTTTCAAATTAGTAGAGATGATACTGAATTTTTTATTTAAATTCACGATAAATTTTAATAAGTGGTGCAGATTTGTTACAGAAAGAGCTTACGATTCTTAAAATTCTTAGTTCTTCATTTTCTCTTGTCACGGTATTAAAAATTGCCTAAAAAAAATCTGTCGTTGCGCGGTATTATGATGATATATTTTTCATAATAATTTATAAAATTACTTTCCACTTCTGGGATGAATCAGACTTTTCTCCGTGCTAAATATTTTACTGAGGGCAAATTTATGTTGCAATTAAGTTTGTAGTATAGGTACGTTCTTGGTTTTTTATAAATTAAGAAATTTATTATCACCTAGTATACGTTTGTAATTGTGAAATAATGTTATTCTCCTGATGTTAAAAAATGGGGTGTATATGAGGAAGGGCGAGGACGGCACTCAGATTCATCTCAAAGACTTTTCTTCAGAAAAACCTCTGCAAAAAAAAATTTTTGGCTACGTCACTAATTCCAAGTTCTTTAAACGGTGTGAAGTAGAATTCAAACTAGATGTTTTTACGCGTAATCATAGGTGTTACTAATCGCTTGTATGACTTGTACGAATTGCTAGAGGAGAGGGGAGTAAGGAAATTTATTGTTCATGATTTCATTCGTTCAGCGTCGGATTAATATGTAGATTATCTGACATTGGTTTAATTCAATTTATTACCTTGGCATGTAGTTGTTTATTGTTAGACGATTCATCGAGCGGCTCCTTCTAGTTCAAAAAAAGTGTAATATTTTATAAAGGTATGAAAAACATTCATGGTGTAATTAAAAATGATAATTTTTTTAACATTATTAAAAAAAAAACGTAAGCAGCCATGCCGCATTACTGGAGCTGAGTTTTTAAGTGGGTTTTGTTCAGGTTTGAAATCACGTTGCTAAACCGTTACCAAAACTGAAAATCCCTACCCTTTTCCTTTCAAAATCACTTAAGATCTTGAATTTGGTGCAAATGTAACATTTCTAGTAGGAAGTAGGAACATATGGTTTCTCATACATCAACTACTTGAGGCTCCTCGAATCATATTCAAAATTTTATGATTCCTCATTTTGGATCCATGTTGACCCAAATTGAAGAGCTCATATCCTAGTTATCAACTAACCCTACACACGAAGTTTGACTTTTCTAGTTTAATTTATTCACGAGATATGGAAGATTCATGAAATTTCTTGCAGCAATTTCCCCTTCAAAAGCGGTTTTTTACTCTAACCCCCCTCCAAATTCACTTGGAAAGCTAAAATCAAAATATGTTAGTCACTTGGACTTATTTTATCATATGAAACCACTATAAAAAATTCTTGACCTCTCGTGTACCCCCCCACATTTTCAGATCGATCAGCTCTCTTTTCCTCTCCAACATCATGTGTGGAAGTGAATTGGGATATTGTGTACTTCTCACCCACAATAGTCATATAAGTTCACATTAATTATATTTTAATGAATATGAGGTTCTTCAAGCTCTACTAAAATGTTGATAATCGACTATTTCGTATCCATTTTGACTCAAATCCAAGAGGTCATATTCTGGTAACAAACTAACCCCAAATACAATATTTTACCTTTCTAAGTTAATTTGATGAGGAGATATGGAAAATTCAAAAAATTTCATGACCCAAAACTTCCTCAAAAAATCGTTATTTGCTTCAATTCCGCTCCAAATACACTTGAGAAGCTGAAATTTATGTATGTTAGTTTCCGTGACTCACTCTTTCATATGAGACCAAAAACGAAAAATTTGATCCATTTCCTTCTTCCCCAGCTCTCCTCATAAGTTGAGTGATCCCCCATTTTGAGATTTTTCGAAAAAACAAAAAAATTACCTATTTTGATTTTCTATGAGGAGTTTCTCACCAAATCTCGAGCGAATTTTATGAATATACGCCAGCGCTACGCGTGGGAGAAAATATTTTATGAATTAAATTTCCTCAAAAAACCGTTTTTTGCTCCAACTCCTTTCCAAACGCGCTTGGAAAACTGAAATTTTGATATGTTAATGTCCGTGACTTACTCTTTCATATGAGATCAAAAACGAAAAATTTAAGGTATTTGCCCTTTCTCTAGCTTTCCTCAAAATTTGAGTGATCCGCCATTTTGAATTTTATCAAAAAAACAAATAGCTATTTTTTTCGCATTTTCAAGAAGGGTTTTTCATCAAGTTTTGAGCGAATTTTATGTTTATCCATCAGCGCTTGTTTTTTTTTTTCATTAAATTATTCGTGAACGACTTATTTTTTGAATTTTGAAAGCTTGTCACAAGATATAAGTAGAATCTTTCGCCTTTCCCTGCGAATTCACTGAACACAGATTCGTGAAAAATTCATTTTTAACTTCGATCTATAGAAATTTACACCTCAATATCGAATATGAAATCATTCTCCATAGATTGATGTATTATTAATTGCGAATCTTTTTCACTTAATCGTTCGTGAACGACTCATTCTTTGAACTTTGATAGCTCGCCTCGCTGTTTGCTCACTCTAACGTATTCATCTTTGATGTTGAGTCGATTAGTTCCGTTTCAATTTGAAACAAAATAAATCTAAAAAAATGTATTAAATTCATTAGTACATGTTTTTTAAATCAAATTTACTAATAAATATAATTTGAAAATTTTTACTACCAGTCGTTTAGCTTCTTTTGGTGCATAAGTTTTTTCCATTTTATGATTGCTGATCTATAAGGACATGATTAGACCACAACGAAATTTACGCCTGATTTAAAGCACGTATTTGCTTTCATCTTGAATATAATTCATATAAAAGTATTTCTACTGAAATGAATGAAGCAAATGATTCTTACTTGTGGATTTTAAACATAAAATGCTCAGTGTGGAAAGTAATCTTATTTCACCAACCTTTTTGGTCTGCAAAATTGGCTCCTACTTTATGCTCATTCATACTCGCAAATAAATCGCTCGTTTTCATTCATATGATCCCATACGCACGAAACATTATTCTGTTATGTAAGTTATAAGTTTTTCACCGCTTCGAATGTTTCATTTTAACATTTTACACGAAATTTTCGATTTAAATATCGCGAATTTGTCAGGATAATATCTCATAGATGGAATCGAATCGGTATTAATTAATAAGAAAATCATACGTTATAAACAAAATTGGCCTTATTAATAAATAGAGCCCGCAATTCTAACCCTGACCTAAACTCAAAGATAATCTTGACGCCTACATTTATGCAAAATATACAAAGTATTTGAATTCTAGAAAATCTGCAGACACAGAATATTTTGTTGTGCTATTTGACGTGGAATGACCGGCGATAATTATATAGCTCAGTGTCAAACATTTTTTCTCTACATGGCAGCCATCCAAATATTATTTTTATTTAATATTTTTTCTGCGTTGAATCGACTTGTGCGAATTTGCCATATTTAAAGTCGACTCGAATGGTAAGACAATGGACCGTATGAATGAAAGAAAACAAAATCTTCCGCTAATGTTAATTAAAAAAGCATTTACTAGATGGAAAATTTCTAGTATTAGAGACGAGGTAACGCTCTGTATTGCGAGTCATTGCGTTACTTTTTCTTCGAGACTAGATGGCACGAAAAAGCATGCGTTTAATTTCTCTTATATCTTGAGATCCAGCTATAGGATTTTGAAGGTTTAATGTATTATTTCTTGAAAAATTCCATTTTTTTTATCGATGTCATCGAACATTTTAACGTTTCTAAGTTGGATAAATTTTTCACGTTGAAAATGATGCGTAGGTATGTATAAACAATTCAATCAATGAAATGATTTAAACAATATTTTTGAAGTCTGATGTTTTATCGTTGTTATTAATGCTGTTCTTGTTCAGTTTTATTACATGAAAAAATCCATAGATATTAAAGTAATTTTTATATGCTATGGAGAAGGGAGTATGGGATAAAATTAATGAGACAATTTTATACAACTCGATTAAAACATATAGGTATTTTTCTTTACGTTTTATTCGCTGATTTTGGGTGCTCTACAGTTGGAATAAAATGTAATGCTTATTAATATTGAATGAAGTATTAAATGCTTTTATCGCTATCGTTTACTCCAAAGCATTTATTATTATACTTTATACTCAAGATCATGAGCATTTGCATCGTTTTTATTCATACGACGTAATATCTCATTGATTCTTCCTTAAATTATCGTACTATTGATCCGTGGGTGAACATGGTGAGCATGGCTCATTAAAGAAATGTACGTAAATTAATAAATAATTTAGTATCGTATCGGATCGAATAAAAATGAACCATAAGTTATTTAATGCCTCCTAAATCTTTCCTCAACGAAATACAAACAAATTCCAGATTTGGTCGTTGATGGCGAAATATTTGTTTTCGAATTTTTATAAAAAAAGTATTTGTATCCGTAGGTGGCAGTAATATGAGAAAAGAAACCGTAAGCAGCCATGCCGCATTAATGGAGCTGAATTTTTAATTAGGGTTTATTTATATTTGCAGATAATATCGTCAAGTAAATTTTCAAAGTCCACAGGCTACATCCATTACAGAGTCTAAAACGCCTACTTTATTCCTTCCAAAAATACTCAAAAATTTTAATTTAAAATGTGCATTAGTTTTGTGTACACGAATCGCTAAACTCATAATTTTTGAATTTTAGTTGTTTGAGACTTCTTAAGCCTATGTTAGATGTTGGCCATCCCCATTTTGGATAAATTTTTGATCGATTTTGCCTCATGCACAAAGTTTGACATTTTTAGGTTAATTTGATAAGGACGTGTGCAAGATTCAAGAAATTTGTTTCTGCGATTTACCGACTCTCCCTCCAAAAGTACGATTTTCGCTTTAACTCGCCTCCATATAAATTTGAGGGACTGAAATCAATGTTTTCATCAATTAGACTCAGTTCATGGATTGACACCGTCATAAAAAATGTTTGACATTTCATTCAATTCTCCTCCTCCCCGCCTACATTTCAAAGATAAAAACTCCTCCCCTCTAAAAACACGTGTGACGGGAAAATTGACGTATATAATGCTTTAGATTTTTCAAATCTGAGCTATTTGCGGTTCTTTTTGCCTTCCTCAAATTTTACCCATCCATCATTTTGGATCCGTTTTGACCCGAATTTGAGGGACGCGTATTCTGGTCTGTAAATAACTCCATTTACAAAGTTTGGCCTTTCCTGGTTAATTCAGTATGGATATGGAGATTCTAGAAATTTCATTACTCAAAAATTTCTCAAAAACAGTTGATCACTTCAATTCTACTCCATATATATACACTTGGAGGATAAAATTTGGATATGTAGTTACTCCTGATTCATTTCCTCGTGTGAGATTAGAAACAAAAATTTTTTGTCATTTGGCTGTCCTTCAACTTCCCTCAAAATTCGAGTGAACTGCCATTTTGAGGTGAATCAAAACAACAAAATTTTTTTTTTCGCATTTTCGCCAATAGTCTCTCACCAAATTTCATGCATATCTGGTGGCTTTACGAAAGGAAGAAGTATATGTATATAGGTTCCCGTATCCGGACATGAGGTCCATCGAAACAGTCATAAACTGAGCTATGAACCACTAGTCTGTGGGTATATTTTATACATGAAATGAACCAACCTATGTATGCAGATACACGTAAGTGGTCGTGACGTTGGCTTTTTTCAAACTACCTAAATCAGTATAGTACTTATCAAAAGGTATGGAGAAGCTTTTTTCAAACGTGTTATTTCTCGATGTAAATGGCTTCAAATTTTGACTTCGGTATTTTTAATCATATATATTTCACGCGTTAAGAGCAAAATAAATGAAAACTAAAATGCGCCATAAAGGATAAAAACAATGGACTCGAGTAGATTGATTTTTTTCATTTAATTTCCCTAGTATTCTATTCGAAAGAGAATTAACGGTCCTTTTCGAATCAGGTGGGCTATAATAGCGATCGTTTTGAATTAAAAACTCAGCTAAAAATGCATTCCATTCCTGGGTGTGTAACTACGTATATGTAATGAAATTAATCCAATGATATTAATATGGTTTCTTATATTCGTGGTATGTCGTAATAGTATTATTTCACATTTGCTTTAATGAAATTACGATTGAAAAAGATAATCCATTTGATTTAACATTTTCCATCGAAATAGCATGCGCGATGATTTCAAAAATAATTCTTCTCGTCGAATTGATGCACTGCGTCGAAATATGCATGCTTGGGCGTTTTTCATTCAGCCTGTTCATTTGTTTGTTATCGATTTTTACATCGAAGGTCATATTTTCATTGGTAACCTTGTTCACGTTACTAGACATTGAAAAGAATCAAAATCTTATTACTCTTCATTACAATCATCCGAATTGAAGAGCGCCACCATTTGTGGGTATTAAGCGAACTTGAATTTTGTTCATTTTCATCGATTTAATATATCGTTAGAAGAGATAGGACAGGATGGAAATTGATTATTGCATTATTACTTTTATTATTACATAGACTCGCGTGACTGCGATGCCTGTGTAAACCAATAGTTTTTTTTCTCCGAATGATTCATGATTAAATGAAGTATAGTTGCTACCTATTTCCACTTTATTGTTTTTCAAATGTGGTCGCAATTTGAAATTTGTAGACATCAATAAGCCAAACTATCGAAAAGTACATTTTAGAAATCATCGCTCTCGCACTCCTTCAACAAAATCTTTTAGTTTTGTGCAAACGTTTGGCACGTAAGTAATTTTCGAAAAGAAATATGTTACCTACTTATATTGAGGATTTCCGATCATTTTCCAATTGAAAGTAACGATAACAAGTCGATAAATCACGTCGTCTGTGCTACGCTACTTAAGCAAACAAAATTCACGTGCTAATTGCATTTAATTCATGTTCTCATTTATCGTATTGTACGTATTCGATGAAACGTAAATTTTTAAATGATTAATTTTTATTTCAACCAATATAAATACTTCCGGAGGGTATAATTAGCGATGTATTTTCATGTAATTATCAAGTTTTTAAGTTGGAGTTACACTACCACTGAGTAATACAAAATGTAGGTTAAATGAGAAAAAAACTTTTTTTAAATTTCCCTCCCATAGCTATCTTGTTTGCATGTTTAGTTTCATATCCGAGTATTGTAATAGTATATTGGGCAACGAGGGAACAAAGTAACCGATTTCGAACGAGCGGGAAGCTTATAGCACGCGCTGAAAGGGAGGACTGTAATCCCACGAATTTGAAATCGCATTTTATTCCCTAATCGAATATACTATTTCATCGAACTCAAATGCATAAAAATATGGAAATATCACACAAAAAATTGAATTAAAACGAAACTCTATTTACGAAGTTTCAACGAGGTTAAAATGAACGATTGCGTGCGCAGACTCGCCGTTTGAATATAATCCCTTTATTCTCTTGGGTAAAAACGTGGACTTTTTTCCTTCTGGTAAAAAAATAACGACTTTACTATTGTCTAAAATACTCCTCTAAAGAGCATACTTATTGTGTGTAAAAAGCAAGTTATGAAAAACGTAGTTTATGTACTTGAGTTGGACAAAACATTATATTTTTGTTTCTACATTATTTGCGGGGGATGGACAGTCAACCCACGAATGAATATTTTAATGGCATCTATTCTAAGAAATATGTACCATCTGATATACGAATATCGCCGAATTTTCATGCTTTATTTTATATGCATTGTGGAATATGATATTTGTAAAATAATATTCTCAATGATGAAAATAAAATCATCGTATGGTATAAATGATACTGTGAGTTACGTCCAAAGTATAGAATAATCTTATTATATGATTATAATATTGATTAGTTCATTACCAATAATTTTATTGATCAATTTTTATAAAGTTATCGATTTATGTAATGGTGTTACACGCGAAACACAAGTTATTGTGTGGTATTATAAAATTTAATGGTAATTATATTTTGATAAAAGAAATTTATTCGTGTTTCTTTATAAAATGCACCCTCAAGATACCGGGATAAATAACATAAGATTTTTGTGGTTTTGTTGAATCTATTTAAAGTATGAAACAATGCATTGTTTCTAGTCATGTTTGTTACTGTTATAAAAAGATAACTTTCCTGTAATTGTAATTTGTTTTAATTATTGAATTATTTTAAATTTACGTCTAGTCTATTATTTTCTTTGTTTTCGAGCGATTATTAAATAATCGTATATTGGCTCACTGAACTTGACTTTTTATTTTTGTAAAGGTGTAAAATTTGATCACTTGGATATACCTATGTTTATAGTTATCATCGATTATATCTTCGCGTATATTCGCACAAATTTAATTTTATTATTGTTGTAAAGTTCATATAACGCGTTTGCTTCATGTGGTTTGTTTTATCATTTCATTTTTTTTCTTTGAATAAATGTTTTTTTTTTCAATCAAAGTTTATTTACACTTCAACTGATTACAAGTTGATAATACAAGGACAGGTATTGAAAAATTAGGCAAAATTTAAAAAAATGTTATAAATACGATATCACAGTTATTTACAACATTAATGATACAAAAAAACACGTTTGATCTTGCGTAAAAATATTTTGGAATTATACAATTCGTGTTTCCATTCCAGAGACAAATTTCGTTCGCATCGGTGGTATCGCGTATTTAGCGTCCCTGGCGATAGGTCTACGTAATATACCGGCCGAATGAGTCAACTGCAAAGCACAGTCAGGGTGAGCTGACCCAGGTAACATGGTGCATTCTCTTTCGAAAATATCGGCAACTCCTTCGAGTAATTCAACAAATCCAAATGATATGGCCGCTCTTCTCAGCCGATTCAATTCCTGCGAAGAAATATATAAATTAATTAATGGAATTTTTTCATTTATTTTTAATAAAAATGCATACCTTGTAAAAATTATTAGTCTTCTCCGGTAACTTTCGGGCCTGTCTTAATATTTTCTGCACATCTGATTGTAAACCCGACTGCTTAACCCAAACGACTAGATTCTGATTGTAACTTCGTTTTTCCGGAGGACGAACAGGGAAACACTCATCTGGTTCTGGAAAAATTATAATTTTTTGCTGTAGTGCTGCAAATTGGTACGAGTTTAACAAGACGACTTCATGAACCATTCATCATCGATTTGGACGAGACAAAGATTGATGGAAAAGCATATCATTTGGGAATCTCATGACAAAAATTTCAGCCGCAAAGCTTAATATAGGGGGAGAGACGAGTAGAAGATTTCAAAATGTCTAGAACTGGGCAAAATGAAAATCATAAAAAATACATGTATTAGAAAGCGAAGAGGAAAAACATATTTCTATCAGAAAACACTTTACAACCAAGAGAAGCCAAATTAGTTCTGATGTAAAAATGGAAAACAATAAATTCCTGACGTCGAATACTCCAGATTTCATCAAACAGAATTTTACATAATTTTTAAGTATTCTCAAAGTTGTGCTTTTGAAATTAGGATGAGCGAATACAACTTGCATTAGGAACTTGGTAACATTTATTGATAGAATATTCATTAGGAAGAAAAAAATCAAAAATTCAACCTAAATGTTACCCCTTCATCTATTATAGGGCTGGAAATATTTGAAAATCGATGTTTCGAAACTGGTACACGTTTTCGGGCTGAAACTTGCATGAATTACGTATTCGTAAATTACCTTCCTAATAGGATAAAAAATACATGAACAAATCGTAGAGGAGGGTTAGAAAAACTAGTTTAAGAATTTATTAAGCGGACAATAATAATTTTACAAAATCGATCATTATCAAAATAGCCTTTTTACGTAATGCTCTTGATCACTTTCAATCGTTTTAGATCATTGAAAAATTTACATTTGAACAGTGGTTCTCAACATATTTTCGAGTATAATTTCAACATCCCTTACAAGGAAACGTTCTGAACCATAATCATCGATTTCGACCCGGCAATGTCGAATGGGATGCACATCACGTTGCAATCTGGCCACAAAAATTTCTGCTGCCAAAGTCAATATGCAAGATGGTTGGGGATTCAAAATTTTAAAAGCTGAGTAAATTACGAAAATTATAAAAATTATGATAAAAAGGAAGTGCAGTATGAGGTGAAGAACTATAAAATATTTTCATAAGAACACACACTTCAACCGAAAGACATCATAAAAATAATCCCACTGGTGGAGGGGGTTCCATTATAGAAAAATTCTATAACTTGCGGATATCAATTTTGACAGCTGTCACCCCCTCCATTTTTTTGGACTTACATTACATTGTACTTTGAAAAAATGAAAATAAATAAATAAATATGCTTTAATTTTTGGCTCTTAGGTTCTTAATGAACGAATCCAAAGGAAGTGCTTATTTACATTCCTGTTTTAGCGTATAAAGTTAGTTTGAGCTTATAACATGAGGTCTCATCAAAACGGCAGATGAATCAAGATTTGGGAAATACTTGAAGAGACACCAAATAGTTCAGATTCAATAAATACAGACTCATGATTACGGTGGGGCAAGAAGTACAACATATGCCAAGTCCAACTTCTCAAGTGAATTCGAACGGAGTAAGCAACTATTTCCATTCTTTGTATTGGGTCTACGTGTAAATAGAATACCAGCATCATTTGCAAGTCCGCGGCTAGTTATGGTTTTCTCTAGCATGATTACCTGGAGGCGTATTTTCGTTTGGTAAAGTTCCAAGGTATTTAAAATCACCAATCCATGGGACTGAAATTTTCTCAGGTTCTAATACTATTAACATCAAATTGGAGCGTTTTTTCGTATCGGTCCAAGAAAATAAAATTCCATACCAATTAGTTCCTAATTCACAAACTGCTATCATGTTTTCGACCTGTTGTGATGAATTCAGATGAAATCAATTCAAATCCAAAACTACGAATAATAACATAATCGTAGTCTTACTTTCAATGATCCGTGTAGCAAAACGCAAAATGAGGGTACTTTTCCATCATCATGTAACGTTTCTTCATCCACTTCCATACCTTCGAAATTGTCTAAAACTGAAGTTTCATGAGCGCCGGCAATAGGTAATACCAAATGTCTGGAGATGGCAGCCGGTGTACCAATATCTACGTTGTCAATAAAACCACATATTTCAATAACACTGCTTACTTGAGAAGTTTTCATTTCGAAGTCAACTAAACACGTATATGGCTAAAATTTGGATTTAAAAAATAATATATAAATAAGAAATTGGGTGAGAAATAAAAAGTAACGTTGATATGTATTTATTTACCATTGGAGGAGGAAGAAGTTGTATTTTTGAAAGAATACCACCACACTTCAGAACGGCATTACTCGATGAATAATTTTCTTTGGCTAAATCTCGAATGAATGATGTTATAGATTCCATATCAACGTTTGAATCAGTCTTAATCACTTTTCCAGAAGAATCAAACATTTTTAGGATTCCTTGCATTGCTATTGGGGAATACATATCGTCACATGGAGCTATGGAGACAATGGTGACAGATGATGGAAAATTTATCGTTGTCGCAGGAGACGGAACAAAATTTTCAAAAGAAGAACTTCCATCCGTGATTATTATTATCTGTATATCAAGCGCATTCAAGATGAGTAAAGAATAAAATGTATATTAAATCTGCAATTCCACTATTAAAATTGATTTACTTGGCATGGTGTGTAACTTCCCCATTCACTGATAACAATGCGATTCAATGATCGTATTAGAGCTTCATAGTTGGTCTTATCCTTGATTTCTAGATTTGAAATTTTTGATTTTAAGAATTCGTAATCTCGTGTAAATGAAGAAACAACCTCTGCTTTGGATGAATAAGTAACCTGTTATTTCAATACAATATTACTATGTAGCGAAACACTTCGAATAGTTCAGTTACCATTCACTCACCACAGCAACGTACTCCAATTTAGAATGTAACGTCAAGTAATCTAATAGAACATTGATTGCATGGACAGCTAATTGCAAACGCGTGTGTTTTTCTCCGGTTTCAAACCCAGATACCTTGTATATCATTGATAGTGAAAGATCCAATGCAATAATCGTAGGCATTTCGACGATGTTTATAAACTTTACCGAAAGAGAAATTTTAAAAAATCTAAAATATGAACTGAAAAAAAATGGAAATAGTCTTTTCAAATACTACTAAAGTTCATGCATGTTGCATTACAAAAATGACAGTAGGATTAGGGTACTTCATTTCTTTTATGGTAACATTTTACACGAAACGCTCAACGAAAAAGTTTCTGTTTGAAATGTTGAGTAGATAAGGATGTAGATGGCTGGATGGCGAGCATGGCGAGATAAATAAATAGGGTATTATAACGGTCTAACGGTGAAGGGGCGAAAGTTATATTGGTGGAGGAACGAGAGGGTAGAGGTAAAGGTTATCAAGTAGTGACGTAATGAACGATAATATTGATATATACCGTGCGCGCAAGTAATTACTTACACACCAGCGCAAAAATGTTCCAAAACTAATTCATGCAATTTTGAAATAAATGTTATAACAACAAATTGAGGGTTTATTTATATTTTTAAATAATTTAGTAACATAAATAAATTAGAAACGGGGATAAAAGACCATTTTAAAACGTGTGATATTATTTTTTAAATATTGAAAAACTGATCTTAATACATTTTTGCGCTGGCGTGTAAGTAATCATTTGCGCGCACGGTATATTTCCACGCTAAGAAGGACGTGACGTCATATTGCTTTGTTTACGTTTTGAGTGAAAATTCAAAATAGTATGCAAAGTTGAGCCAACAATTTTTTCGTAACAAAAAAATAATATTATTACAAATACAACTCCTTGCTGCATAATATTGATATACTTCAAAATTGAAGATGACGTCACGTTCCTCTTACGAGGGAATGGTCAGAACTGTCCATCGCCAATTTCTTTGGTAGGTAGCCTATCTTGTAGTACTTGAGGAGTAAATCAACGCACCATATTCAGTTTCTCGGAAACGAAGCTCATTTGGAGAAGCAGGGTTGCCAAATGTTGAAAATCAAAAATTCCTTATTATTTGAAAAAAATATTTCTTAATGATAATCATTGGAAATTGTAGAACTATTTAATAGAAAGTCATGTCATGTTTTCATATCGGAGGAAGAAAAGTGTTCTTATAAAGGTATACCTATAATTTTGATCATTAGTTACTTTTTCGGCGGGTAAATGGTAATTTGAATTTTGCGTTTCTTTTTTATTTCTTGTTGTTTATTTTTATTTTTTTAATGCTAATTCAGGTGATAAATTGAAGAAATAATTCACTTCTATGTTTAAACAATCGATAAAACAATATTTTTACATTTATATGTGCTAAGCATTCTTTTAAAATTGATACATCGGATGAACGAATTATTTATTTTTACGTTCATTTGGTGATTATAACTGTTGAACACATCTATAATAAATTTATAACTGCGATGTCTGCTTCACATTTGAGGAGACCAACTTCCTCAATTCTTTAAATATAGAAGTGAACTATTTCATCAATTTATCATCTAAATTAATATTAAAAAAATACAAATGAACAACAACACATAGAAAAGAAACGAAAAATTCAAATTACAATTTACCCGCAAAAAAACGTAAATAATGATCAAAATTATAGGTATACCTTTATAAGAACACTTTTCTTCCTCCGATGTGAAAACATGACATGACTTTCTATTAAATAGTTCTACAATTCCAATGATTAACATTAAGAAATATTTTTTCAAATAATAAGGAATTTTTGATTTTCAACATTTGGCAACCCTGCTTCTCCAAATGAGCTTCGTTTCCGAGAACCTGAATATGGCGCGTTGGTTTACTCCTCAAGTAATACAAGATAGGCTACCTACCAAAGAGATTGGCGATGGACAGTTCTGACCATTCCCTCGTTAGCGTAGAAATAGTATAGTTGCACCTATGCATCCTCATTCCTCTGTTTGAAATTTGAACAACTGAGAAATTATTGAGCGAATAAAAACTAAAAAAGGAAATTCCACCTAATTAGAATGAAGTCTCACGAAATGAATGACTTACTTCAAAATTTATTACTGCAGAAAATATGTAAAAAGCAAACAACTAGAAACAACTAATATGAAAACAAAATCGACGATATAGTAAAATATTGCATTTATTTAAAAATGAAAGTAAGAGCTGTAGAAATGAAATAATTATATGTTTTACAGAGCATTATCGATTGTTAATGATATTCAAACTTTATTAAAAGCGGCAATATCAACGCTTTGTACCTGCAACAAAATAATGGATACAGATAGAATTAAAATTAAACATACATAAAATTTCTGTAAAAAATTTGCGATGAATGTTTTCTCTATAAACTTACATAATCTTCAATTTCTTGAATTTTTTCTTGAAGTTCATCAACTGAAACTTTATCATCTTCAACAACGCATGAAATTTGTAATTTGTGGATTCCATAAGCCAACGGAACAAGCTTAGCTGTGAAATAAAAATTTATAGATGAAATATCATATAAATTATTTCACAATGGAATAAAAACTTAATGTAAACACTGAAAACTAACATGCTCCCCAAACTAATCCATCCATGGATACGTTTCGGACTTCTTTTTCTAATTCTTTCATATCAGTTTCATCATCCCATGGTTTAACATCCAATATAATATTTGATTTTGCGATTAATACTGGCTCTGAACAAATACGAAATTGAATAATTTTTTTACAGTACATAATAATGGAAGATATTCAACATTCAAGTAATACTAACTTTTAGACTTCCTAGCAGCGTAATCAGCCAATCTTTGCTCTTTAATTTTTCGGGCTTCTTCGTCTTCATCCTGAAAATTAATTCTTTCAATGTTTTTAAATTTCACAATTCCGTTGAAATGTATTTTACAAATAGTTTACCTCAGATTCGGAGCCAAAAAGATCAACATCATCGTCGTCATCTTTCTTAGATGGTGGTTTAACTACTTCTGGTTTCTTACACACATTACTTTCAGGTTTCTTACAAATATTGCTTTCAGGTTTCTTACAAACTTCACCTTGGCCCCCTTGCGAGACAGTGATGGACAATTTTTCATCCAAATTTTTCACTAATTGCTCTAATGATAAGAAAGATGTACGTAATTGTTCGAAATCTGCAAAGAAAAATTATTATCAATTTAAGCATGAGGTACGTACTATCACAGCGGTATCAAACAGGACATAAATTATCACCTTGTCGTAAAGTGTTCACTTTTTCTTCAACAGAAGCTATAGTGCTAGCTGAAGATGAGTCGGATAATTTAATATTATCGACCTGAAAATTACAATATATGATATAGATCGGTGACGTAAAATTGAAACACGAATTAGAAAACGATTACCAACATTTTCTAAAGACTGCTTTATACGTTCCCGAGCTTTCGCTACTTCACCAGCTAATGAAACTTTTTTGGGACAAGCTGAGGAACCCTACAAAAAATCAAATTTTCAATGAAAATATTGCAGAGTTGAGAAGTTAAATAATAACCAGCATTCCAACCTTGGCTAATTTCTCGTAATATATCCTTTCAGCTTCATCGTACAGATTTTTGTCGATCCAAACAGTATTTTTCTCTAGTAAAGCTGCCATGAGTTCAAATACTGAAATGAAAGTAAAACATATGCGTGATGAATTGAGATTTTGTCCGGTTTTAGGTGCAATGACGACTTCCTCCTTCTACAAAACTCCCAGAATGGATTAATTCACATTTAACTGAATGAGCATAAATTGAAAAAATACTTTCAACAGCAGAGAAGGTACAACCAAATGGTTTTCAGACTGAAAAGATTTTAATCAAATATTGAAGCAACACCTTGAAATATCCATTCCGGCGAGTGTGATATTCAAAATGAGAAGTACTTACACAAAACTGATTGCTTAAAATGGGCAGTATGACAACAAAAATCGATCTAGTGCACAGTTTTATTCAAAATTACAATTTCCGAATTGATTTTACAATTTAAAAATTGAAGTAAACCAGCCAGAACGTGGCTAAAATCGAAAAGAACGTAAAACATATCCATATCATTCCTCGGAATTTTTTATTATAATTTTGTTGACGTTTGGCAAAAGAAAAAGCAACCAACATTTTTATCTACTATCTGCATCAAGATTGAATCACATTTTGCCTTCGACCATATACTATGGACTGCTAATTCAAATGGTAGAAACTGAATCCAACAACAACAGTAGCTAGATGCGCTGACGCATGCGTAGTTTCACTGAAGTAATTATTAATATGCTTTCTTTAATGTAATTTCAATTATTGAGTATTATTAATGAAATTAAATCAGTAGTTTGATGTTGATTTAACATTCTTATCATAGAAAATTTCGATGCGTTTTCATTTTCATTCCTGAAATATCACTACGCATGCGCGAGCGCATCTATGATGTTGTTATTGTTTGCTTCACTTTGGTGTTCGTTTCTGTACGACCATTAGCAGTCCATAGTATATGGTCGAAGCATTTTGCATGTTCATAATTAGCTAAAAGGTGAATAAATTCAAAACATATATTTATTTTTGACGATGAAAGTATAAATTAAAATTGTGTATTTCATTGATAAACACTTTTAAGTTGGCTATATCTTCGAGATATTTTCTTGAAATAACCTGGGCAAAAAAGGCTCTCATCATCTAATCATCTACCGTGCGCGCAAATGATTACTTACACACCAGCGCAAAAATGTATTAAAACTAGTTTTTCAAAATTTAGAAAATAATATCACACGTTTTGAAATGGTCTTTTATCCCTGTTTCTAATTTAATTATGTTACAAAATTAATTAAAAATATAAATAAACCCACAATTTCCTGTTATAACATTTATTTCAAAATTGCATGAATGAGTTTTTGCACATTTTTGCGCTGGTGTGTAAGTAATTACTTGCGCGCACGGTATAGTATACGTGGTATTACTTCCTCCTCAACCGTCTCGATGCATGTGCGAGGTCTGTGGCGAGTTTAGTGTAAATAACACGGAATTCTTCGAAACAAATACATAAATTACCGTGATATGGCATGAGAACTTAGTCAACAGGGCAAGAAAAATACAGCTAAGCGCTGAGGAGACTTGAAAAAAAAATTTGTGTCGTTGGATAAAGAAAGGGACCTAAGCATCAAAAATGGTTTTTTTGGTAATTAACGATTGAAAATTTGAAATTCCTTATCTCTTGAATGCCTTTGCCGATTACTCTGAAATTTTGCACACATAATGGGGGCTCCTAGTGGACCATTATTCATCAATAATATTGGAATGAAAAGATTGTTTCAACATCGTAAATTATTTTAAAAGGGAAAAATTGAAAAATTCAGTGTTGCCAACTACCAAAAATCAAAACTGCTCTGAAGTGACTGTAAACTGTGCTGATTACGAATTATGTTACCTATAACGGTGAAAAACATTGTTTACATAGCGTAATGAGAGAATAAAAAGGCCAAAAAACCATCAAATTTCCAAAAAATCAAATTTTTATGCATTTTTTGTTAGTTTCACCCCCCTCAGGGGTGATAATTTTGAGAATTCAGGGATGAGTATTCTCTCGTGAAAGTACTGCCCTTAAGTAACCAAGAACTGTCAAAACCCCAAAATTGATTTTTTGATGCTTAGGTCCCTTTCTTTATCCAACGACACTTATATTAAAATATTTACAGTTCATTTCAATGATAATCATACATGTTGCCATAAACAAAGTTTAATACAAAAGTAACAGATTCACAAACTGATTATATAATATAAGATATCATATGTAACATGAAATAATGCACAGTTCAGCAAATGCAACAATGAAGTATAATTATTATTCATGAATCATGATGCTAAAATTAATAACTTTTCCATTCAATAACAAGCTTCTTAGGTATAGAAAAATATCACAATACGGTATAATTAAAACTCTCGCAACTGACGCAGAGCTAACTGTATAATCAACTTCAGTTCCTCAGCTATTTTCGAAGCAGAATTATCAGCATCAATCATTGGCACATGAACAAAAATCGAATTGCAGGCACTTATATTTAATGAACTGTAATAGGCATACTCACATAAATACCTATGAAAAATAAACCATTATTATATGAAAATAATAAAGCGAAAGATTCGTTAAAGAATTGAAAGTACTGTAATTCATGTTCATCGAAAAAATATCAATTTACCTTTCTGCATCATCGGAAATATCTAAATCTACCGAAAGCTGTTTAGCTTCTGATTGAATCCTATTTAAATCAATCCTTGTTTTTAAATGCTCTTCACCCTCAATTGAATTGATACCGTTCAATAATATGCATTCTTTGACATCTGGTTTACAATACCCGCTTCTGTTGGCACATGATTCTAAAGTTAAACATTTTGCACGGTGTGCTACACCGACATGTACCATCAACTATAAGTAAATACGTAAATGGAGAATTGAAAGATGTACTAGAAATAGGTACATATATATACATATATATAAGGTTACTAACTTATTATTGTTCGATGATAAAAATAACAATATACTTACCAAGGGTTGATGCTTCTCCCATAATTCTGGTATTATTTTATCCACTTCATCGTAAGCTACAGGAATTTCTTTCACTTCAAGATTAACATCCAGTTCCTCTTCTAAATGCATATGTTGTAGCAGCTTCACTGCTTCCCAACTAGCATTTTTTATATGCATACCAAAAGGGCCGAAACCGGTAACAACTATAGTAGGTTTATGTTCTTCCATTTTAAAATGTTATTTGATAAGCGGTTGAAAAATTTCAAGACAATTCAAATTTTTTGATACTTAAAATTTGATACAAATAATTTTAAATAATATGCGAAGTATCGTCATGGCATACAAATACGTACACAAGCATGTGAAATAATATTAAAAAATATCAATGAAGTTTACAGAAGAAAGCAGATAAGATAATTATGAAGTTCATATTTTTTTTAATCCTCATAAATACAATTTAATCTCAATATAACGCAATAAAACAGCGGTATGAAAAACCTAAGCAAAAATATGCGTTGAAACTGTGTTGAATTATGATAAGAGACGGGTGATGAGCTAGGAGCAAAGTTATCTTTGACAATATAGTATATGGACCTTTGACACCTAACTCGGTCCATCTAGTATAATTATAGTCAAAGATATGGACCCAGTTATAATGCAAAAACCAAAGTTATATATATATATAAAGACTAGTTAGCTCACTCACATAAGAATAAGAATAAGAACAACGGTGTAAAATCCGTCCACCCTCGATTAGTTACAAACGCGGCCACCGCAGCAGTGCGAAGGGCTATTTTTCTCGCGACGTACATTCAAGTCCACATTACTTTTGTCTCTTCAATTTTTGAGGACGCTAAAGATTGTGTAGTATCAGGGTTGCGTACCGCGGTATTTTTTCCGGTCGGTATGGTACTGGTATTTGGTATCGGTATTTTTTCTGGTCGGTACGGTACTGGTATTTGGTATTTATATAATTTTTGGTCGGTATGGTACCGGTATATGGTATCGGCATTTTTTCTGGTTGGTATGGTACCGATATTTGGTGTCAGTATTTTTTCCGGTCGGTATGGTACCGGTATCGGTAAATCCCAAAAAACCGTGGTATTGGTCGGTATATACCGCGGTATCGGTACCGGTACGCAACCCTAGCCCGCAATATCGCACCAGTTCAATTATTTCAAAACTCAAAAAACGTGTTAGAATCAAAACCAGGGTTGCATGTTGATCGAAATTAAAAATTAACAATTAATAAATAAATAAATATCATAAGTATCGCGGTATTTACAGAGGGTTGCGTACCGCGGTATTTTTTCCGGTCGGTACGGTACTGGTATTTGGTATCGGTATTTTTTCTGGTCGGTACGGTACTGGTATTTATATAATTTTCGGTCGGTATGGTACCGGTATTTGGTATTTATATAATTTTCGGTCGGTATGGTACCGGTATTTGGTATCGGTATTTTTTCCGGTCGGTATGGTACCGGTATCGGTAAACCCTAAAAAACCGCGGTATCGGTACCGGTACGCAACCCTGTGTAGTATGCTTGAGTAAGAAAACGACAAATCAACTTGGCGGTATGAATTCATTATGTGTCGTGAATCGTGTTATCAGCGCTATACATTTAATTGATCCAGCATCAGCTCAAAGTAATCAACAAAATTAACATATTTTAATTTTGATTGAATATTATTCTAGTTTTAGCACGGCACAAGCAACAAGTTGACAAGTTATGTGTGAGTGTTAACGCTAAAACTTTTACAAGCTACTAGCGGCGCTAACAGCTAGAATCAGCGCTTGCAAAAAAGCCTCGTGAAGTCGTGAAAACCCCGTTGCTAGGAGTTAGGGCCTAAGACTGGAACTGGGACCGCCAAGTAGTTTTGCGTGACGTCATACGTCCCACGCTCATTGCTACTGCTAAGGCTCAGTCAAAATATGGTTCCATACTTTCATTGTTCCAATCAAACTTCTTTAAATTAACAAAAAAATTTATGTTGCTACAAAAATTAAAATAAAACTAATAAAAACTTCATTAATTTTTGTAGAATTAGTGAAAATGAAACATGGAGGAGTAATATTCTACGAATGCTTTATTTTGTATTTTTACACATAAAATGAACCGTCGGCCGGTCCTAAGTATCGTATTGCAATAAGCAAAACATCGACTAGAGTCCACACACCAAGTCCTCCAAAGCTGAATAATTTACCTATACCTTCCTGCCAATGTCCCAGGTAAAATCTGTAATAGTGAAAATTCTATTCATAATTTTGTGACATTTCATGAAAAGATGTCATGACTGTTATTTTTACAATACAGCACCTGTCAGCTCCGAATCCACCTAATGTTATACTTAATATCAACGCTGTTGACCACTTATGTCCTCGAGTCCAATTACACCTCAATTTTTTGGGAAATATTCTCTGTCCTAGGCAAATAATATTTCCATATACGGTACAGTTTGTTCTGACGGGAAAAAAAGGAAAAAGCGTTGGCGATTTATCAAAATGCAAAAACATTTGAAATGTGTCACTAATTAACCATACTTATAATACTGCGGAGGAGATGCAACGGCTGTACATTGATGTTTTAAAGTACATTTGTGCTCCCAGTTTTCGGTTTGATAACAGTATTGACACCTGGCAATTTTTTGAAACGTATGCTCACCCTGTAAAAAACGTCATCATTTAATTCAAAAATATGATTTAAATAATACGTATTGGCACTGAAATACTCACTAAACAAGATATATGATCTGGAACATTACAGGTAATTGTATAATAATCACCATAAGTGCAATTGGAAGTATAGTCTTTGCACCTCATACATTGAAAGTCTAAATCGGAGCAATTTTTCGATGCTGCTCCACACTTAACCATTTCACTCTACAATCGATCAATTATTCAGCGGTCAAATTAAGCATAAAAAAAAATCAAAAATCTAAGATTATTTATTATTTCGAGCATACATCGGAATCAGGGGAAACTGTTTCACTATTTTCATCACGTGTTTGAGACGATGCGAGAGGGGATTTTTCTCCAGAACCTAAAAATTTATATCATCACAAATAAATCATTGATGATACTTTTACGCGTATACAAATCATTGAATTCAATATGTCAAATTAATCTTTGAAACCTGTACAAATTTGAGAAAGACAAAAATTTTTCCTCACCACTCAAAACTTGCAAATTATAGATGAAAAGAAGAGCTATGAAAAATCCAACCATTTTCCACAAATAAATGCATTACTGAATTAATTCTTTATTTCTCATAATCTGGTAATTGTTTGGACACAAATGACCGAAGTACTTTTCATAAACCTGTTACTATAATATAATAATTATAAAATAATAATAATATAATAATAGTAATAATTACATAAATACAAGAACCTAAAAATTTATATCATCACAAATAAATCATTGATGATACTTTTACGCGTATACAAATCATTGAATTCAATATGTCACCACTCAAAACTTGCAAATTATAGAAAAAGAAAGAGCTATGAAAAATCCAACCATTTTCCACAAATAAATGCAATTACTGAATTAATTCTTTATTTCTCATAATCTGGTAATTGTTTGGACACAAAATGACCGAAGTACTTTTCATAAACCTGTTACTATAATATAATAATTATAAAATAATAATAATATAATAATAGTAATAATTACATAAATACAACTCTTTCACGCGCTTATCTAATCCGCTGCAACGTTAACAGCTGATCTCGTGATCTGATATTTTCCAACATTCGCACAAGCACAAACAACACAACGCACCGTCCACCCTCGATTAGTTACAAACGCGGCCACCGCAGCAGTGAAAAGGGCTATCTTTTTCGCGACGTGCATTTTTAAATTATTCCCGATGGGAAGCGCCAATTTTTATAACTTCAAGTCCACGTTACTCGAAATTTTCAGCGGCACCATATGGGTTTTAAATTGCTATCTCGGAGTAAATTTCATGCTCTTTCTGATGATGTATAGGGGAAATCTTTTTGAATTATATTTGTATTCGCTATAGAGGTTTAAGTGTTGAAAATCGTATGTTTTTATACAGGTTAAATACTATTTTCAAATTTAAAACCTCCATATCTAGTAAAAATATTGATCAAATTGGTTTTTATTATACACCATTGGAAAGGCGTGAAATTTTCTATAAGATAGCAATTTAAAAACCATATGGTGCCGCTGAAAATTTCGAGTAACGTGGACTTGAAGTTATAAAAATTGGCGCTTCCCATGTAATTTAAAATTTTAAATACACGTCGCGAAAAAGATAGCCCTTTTCACTGCTGCGGTGGCCGCGTTTGTAATTAATCGAGGGTGGACGGATTTTACACCGTTGTTCTTATTCTTATGTGAGTGAGCTAACTAGTCTATATAACTGCAACAAACCAACAACGAACAACTATTTTTTTCACTAAGGGCTAAACCTTACACAAAATGGGGACTCAAATTTTTGCACTACGTTATACAAATAATATTTATGTGTCCCTGAAACTTCGGACGGTGGAAAAAAATAAATAAATTAAACCTAACCAAAACCCAACTTTGAGGTAAGGAATGTAAGTCTGAAAGTTCCAAGTCTGAAAGTTCGAACGGTGGAAAAAATAATAAATAAATTAACCTAACCAAACCCAAACTTTGAGGTAAGGAATGTAAGTCTGAAGTTCCAAGTCTGAAGGTTCGAAGGATGAAATAAATAATGATGCAAAAAATTGTAGTAATAAAATAATATTAAAAAAAAAATTGACAAAAAAGTTTAAAAAAAAACTTGACCCGAAAAACGATAAAAAAACGCGCGACGAAAGTTAGATTGAAATCCGCACGCATTGGAACGAAAAGCCGTAATCTTTAACACTCTGCCACCGGCAGCTCGGCAATACTTGCCAACAAGTCCGTATACATACGCGCTGCAATAGAACTACGGTAAAGCCCTATAACCAGTACGAGTGGTGACATACGTCATTTTCTATCCAGTCTATTTTGTATGCAAACCAATGCAAACCTCATGCAAAATAGTTAAAGATGTAGAATCCAAGAGTTGCACAAACTATATGATAATTTTGAATTTTTCAGAGGAAAATAACATAAGAACAATTTTAAAAAATTTTAAAAATTGAAATGTATCAAATTAATCGAGTAATAAAGTTGCATACAACTCCATCTACTCAATGTTTACATTTTTGGAGAGGATAGAAAATGGCGTATGTCACCACTTGTCTTAATATAGGGCTCTAACTACGGAAGGCACATAATTATTTAAATGTTAAGTATTTAGAGTGTAAAATTGAAATGAGAAAAGAGTCCACCACTATTTGATGAAGTTTAGCCTCCAGTTTTTTTTCAACAACCAACAAAGTTATTCGTAATGTTCATACAGAAAGTCAAAATCAAAACAAGTACATGTGATTTTTCATTTCTTAACCGTTTTTCAATCCATTGAGTGCCGACTACCGACTCTCATGATTTAATCGTAAATTCAACAATTAATCTAGAAAGCAATGAAAACTTTGTGATGTGAGTTATAAATTGGATGTTTTACTTTCTTCAAACTTTGTCTTTACTCATAGATGAGTTGAATAGACACACTATTTGGATTCGTTCGCTTTTGTAATTATAAATTTCAAACTTGTGCTTGCTTTTTAATTTACTAGTATCATGCTGAATTCTAAGAAAAATATAGTGGAGATATATCATACCAATCATGAGTAATTTAAAGAAGTCCAGAACCTTTTGCTATGGATGCCCGTGAATGTTATTACCATATTGGCTGTGATTATTTGTGATTTGTTAGTTTACTTTTTCACACAATGTACTAAATGAAGTACCTATACATTTAATTCAGATAAAACTAATTCAATATATTATACTCTGTATAAACAGATGGAAAAATCAGCGATCAAATTATGCGATTGTCTTATTGGAATATTTTTTTGCTTTCATTTTGTCACTAAATATAATTTACCTTTGCATTCAGCGGTTCCTTATGCAGTATTTTCCGAAAAAATATCACATTTCATTCCAAGAATTCAACGTACTTACAACGTATTAATTCACGTAAGGAATTAATGTAATGCAAATATTTGTACGTTGTATCAAGTTTCATTGTTACCTTACTAATTTCAAAAATCCTTATAGGTCTCGTTAATGGGAATTGTAACGTTAATGTAATGTTGGAAGAAGACAAACGTTCAAATAATTTCAATAAGGAAAAATTTCGCTTGAAAGTTTCCGGGCATCCACTTCTTCTCTTTTAGCTAGTCCAAACACATCAGTGAAAATCGAGTGAACTTGAACGACGGTATGAAAGAAAAAATTCCTATAAAGCGATACCACGCATCTCCATCATCGTTATTTGCTAATGCATCCGGTAGTATCGGATATGCAAGAAATGTCTTTAATGACTTCATCTTTAGAGGGTTATTCCGGTAGTAAATTTTTGAATTGATGAGTGCTATCGATGTATGTGAGTATTACACGTATTCCTTTTTACTAATTTTTCAGATATTTCCGGAAGATTTGATATAAATAACTCTTCATTAGGTTCTAACTTCTCGTTGTTATTTTTTCTTAATTTTTTTTCATATTACACAGCATTTGAGTATGTGAAACCTGTAAATGAAGTGTCATCATTGGGAGCCAATTTAGCTATATGTAAAAAATTCGGAGTGAATCAAGCCCACCTTTCAGAATGGATTGCTAATCTTCGATTGGTGAGTATTGTATTCGAAAAACCAATTTTTATTGGGTTAAATTTGTTTCTATGAAGTATAAACTTCTTTTTGATTCAGTGGATTACGCAGACAATACTTACTAGAATCATAAAAGAAATCGAAGAAGTGAATCAAGCTTTAACTCTACATGGAATTACAAATGTTAGTATTGGAAGTACAGGCTTAGAACGACTTAAAAAAACTGCTGCTATGTCGCAAGTATATCAGAATATCCCTTCATTTTCAAGTTTGATATCTTTTTTGGACATTTCGTCTAATCAAGAATATGTTGTTCAAAGAATTACTGGTAAATTGCACAAAACGCTTCTCTTTTAGCATCATTCCATTGAATTATTATCTCAGTAACTTATATTATTGCAGCTTTATCTACCGGAAGTATGAGTAATTATTGTTGGAACGCCGGCGGTACTTACGAGGGAAAACCATGGAATGAAAGTTTACCCACTGATGCAGCTGTACGTATATCGTAATGTGATGGTAATGCATTTTCTTTCGATTCTGAACATTTTTCGTTATCCACAACTATAATTTTCAGTTGGTAATGCATTTGGTGGCTGCTTACTTTGATTCTCAATTATTCCCGTTACCTCATACTGCTCCAGATGGTCGACAGTTTTCTTCCGCTCACTACGTTAAAACGCCCGCCGTGCCGGTAAAAAACAAAAAAATCTTTGATAATCTTCCAGCAAACAATTTCTCCTCCACACTTTCAATTGATTATCGGGGAAGACACTTATGATATTTCGCGGGTCAGTTTTTTTATATTACCATCATAGTATGGTTCTAATTTTAAATTTAATTCGTGAATCGTTTTGTGCTGTTTGTTTTTAGGGGAGAAATAATTTATTTCATGTGATACTATTCTTCTTACAACACATTAAGATTAAAGAAAGTGGGATGTTCGAGCATGTAAATCTAGGTAGCTCAGGAATCAATATGTTATGGATAATTAATGATCCTTCCGCTCACTACGTTAAAACGCCCGCCGTGCCGGTAAAAAACAAAAAATCTTTGATAATCTTCCAGCAAACAATTTCTCCTCCACACTTTCAATTGATTATCGGGGAAGACACTTATGATATTTCGCGGGTCAGTTTTTTTATATTTACCATCATAGTATGGTTCTAATTTTAAATTTAATTCGTGAATCGTTTTGTGCTGTTTGTTTTTAGGGGAGAAATAATTTATTTCATGTGATACTATTCTTCTTACAACACATTAAGATTAAAGAAAGTGGGATGTTCGAGCATGTAAATCTAGGTAGCTCAGGAATCAATATGTTATGGATAATTAATGATCCGTCGTATAATTTGTACAAGAAACTATAATGCATTTTTATACAAAATGATTAATTTTACCTCAAGCTTTAACCAGATGTCATTTTTATTTTATTCATCTTTTATTATGTGTATTCATTGAAAAATATTTTACAACCTATGAATAAAGAAAAATAAAATTATACGATGTTTTATAAACAGAAAACAGTTGTATTAACCTGCCGTTGTTAACATGGGGGAATAGATCGACGGTAGCATAGATGTATAGTACACCTCTCGACGTAACCAACGCACTAGGTCGCACTCCCTCTATCTATCTTAAAAACCGCTAGAGAGCGTTACATAAAGCAAATTTTGGTACACTCCTATTTTCCTCCTAGGAAAATGTAAATGGAAAAAATACATTATGGTTATTCATGAGAGGAAATTGTAGTGTACATTTTGTTAATTTCGCAGCGCTCTCTAGCGGTTTCTAAAATAGATAGAGGGAGTGCGACCTAGCGCGTTGGTTACATTGAGAGGTCTACTATATATCTATGCTATCGTCGATCTATTCCCCCATGTTAACAACGGCAGGTTAAGGGTATATGTCACATACATCGTTCTTTTTTTTTTAGTATTACTAAACTTCGCAGGTACTATATATTATCATAGATTAACCATACATAGATAGCCCACCGGTATATCGAATTTATCACTCATAAATGTTGAAAAAGGAGCCAGAAAGTTTTTTATTAATATCTAGGCAAAAAATTGAGTTAGAGTGTTCGGAAATGGCTTATTCGAAAGAGCTTAACATTTTATACATGATTCAATACTAAAAATATTATTGCCATCGATGTGAGTCTCGAGTTATTTTAATAAAACTAATTCATTTTTTAGAGCGCTCTCTGTGAATGAGCTCCAGTACTAAGAATAAATTAGACTTATTTAGAGATGCAAAATTACCGGTAATTTAAGTTTGGGTAACTTACCAGTAACTTACCGGTAACTTACCAGTAATTTAAGTAATTTATAATTCTTCAAAAATGTTGCATTATAAGGGGTAACTACTTGATTGGAGCACACCAAACGCAAAAATCTTTTCCTCATAAAAATAAATTATGTATTTGAATGATATTAGCAAGAATAATTAGCATATGCCTAAAAGCGTTTATCAATGAAATGCAAAATTTTAATTTTTTATCCTTTCATTGTCAAAAAATACATATAATTATATATTTTGAATTTATTTACCTTTTAACTGATTTTTTCGCTTGGGGGCTCGAATCCAGTAGTCACCCGGTATTGTATAATTATTTCATTACTCTATAGACTATACCAAGTATAGCATTGTTTGAAAGCTTGTTTTAGAATTATTTTAGAGCAATTATAACAGAAATAAAATGACGAGTGATAAATTGATAATGAAATACATGGAGGGTCGAATGATTTTTTTTAAGTTTTTTTTTTTTTTAAGACTGAATAGAAAGTATTGAAAGAGAATCACTAAAATAAAATAATGCAATAAAAAAAAACTGCAAATCAAAAATTAGCAACCAAATCTAAAATGTATTTCGAAGGCTTCTAGTTCTGAATCTGATAATTCATCCGTAAAAAGAAAATTTCCAATCCAATATTTTTAGTAATTTCATATCCGAAAAAGTTCCAGTAAATGAATTTAATTTTAAAATTAAAAATCTTAATTCAAATCAATATTTTCAATATCATTCTGTTGAATTGGCAATGGTATTTCTTGGTCAGACTCGAAGTTAGAAGTGCACAAATTAACAATCAAATTGTATATAAACATGACACAAAATTTGAGAGATAAAGCACAACTTGAATGAGTAGGACGAATAAGATAATACACAATAGTAATACTAATACTGGTCTGGGTTACCGGTACCACAAAGAGGGGGTTGGTAAATTTTTTCATTTTGCATGCTGTTGCATGAAACATGCACGCATACTATGCAATTACACTCCCACATACATAGTTCATCAGTGGTTAGCTCATCACAACTTCAAAGCGTAAAAACTGAGAAAATAATAGCGAAATGTTGTGCATGAAAAGTTTCATCGACGAAAAACTTCATAAGAGGTAGGAAAAGTATCAAAATTTCAATCGTTTTGTTTCAGTTTTGAAAATGATCATGATGGTAGTCGATTCCTAATGCGACATGCAAATTTAATAAAAATTTATAAATTACCGCGGTAATTTAAGAAATTTATGATGCGGTAATTTACCGGTAAGTTACCAGTAAGTTACCGGGTAAGTTACCGCGGTAAGTTTCTTTGCATCTCTAGACTTATTGCTTGGTTTTTTGCAAATATCTCAAGAAAGAATATAGATAGAAATTTTTCAAGTAGCTCATTCGAAAGAGCATAAAATTCTGAATGTGTTTCACTATTAAAAAACAATCGTTATTGATTTACTTTTTGAGATAATTCATAGTAAAGTAAAAAAATCGTTTTTCGAAATTAATTGCAAAAGTAAACGGACAGGAGTAACTTTAGAAAAATTAAATGATTCTCTATTCCAATCTCTTTAAAATGAGTCATTTGCAAGCCCTATATCTTGAATTGTTTCCAAGATATTAGCAAAAAACGATTCCAACTCAGTTTTTGAGCGATAAAAATTTAACGTACGGTGGGCTATCTATGTATGTTTCATCTATGATATTATCTATATGGGAACCAAAATTGATTACGCTAAAAAAAGTGACATTTCTCAGAGAAAAATTCTTGGTGAGTTTCTCATGGGAACTTTTGAAATTTGAAAGTAAAGAAGATAAGGCACTTCTCTTCGATTTGGTCGGAACGAAAAATTCAAATCCTAATTTATAAAAAAGTTATACGCTGTGAAATATGGCTTCCTCAAAAGCCAATTTATTTTGCGTTTTTCTCGACAAATAACCACTTTTGTGTATATTTCAAATGAAACATATTAGTAGTATTTCAGATTTTCAGAATCAAAGATGTACAAAAATGACCATATTTGGCAGGAAAACCAGTATGCAATCGTGTATGTAGAATAGACCCTTAATATTGAAGAAAATAAAATATACAGAAATATCGTTAGTATTGTTCAAATGTTCAGTTGATACTTTATTTTTCAATGATGATATATTTAAATTACCTTACTTATTAAGTTCGTAATAAGAGTGAAAAATCAAATAAAGATTCAATTCTTGAAATCGATTTGAATCCACATTATATTTTTATGACGCATGCGTTACAGTAATAGCTACATTGATGCCTATTTTAGTTCGAATGAAAAAAAAAATGTAAATGAAAATATAATGTGGCTTTCAATTTTACACGCATGCGCAAGAATATCTAATCACGCTACCTGCTGATTATTTTCAAAGAGCGCAATCCAAGTACTTCAAGTTCGTTTACTTGCCGGTTGTTCAACTCCGCAACAAGTTCGATGTTTGTGTTTTGTTATTGAAAAAATTGCGTTTTTGGGATTAATTTTTGCTCATGTGATAAAACATGATTATTTAAACTCTTTTAGAAGTAAATATAATTAACTCAAGTTCCAGTATTTCTGATGTGCGATTTCTTTCTGCGAAATTAATGTAATCACGTTCGTCGGTTCAACCTTTTAATTGCACAACTTTGCGTACAAGAGCACATTTCATATTATGCGATTATCATAAAATTATTACTTTTAAATTTGAAAATGTGTGAGAATATCAATACGTTACCGAAAATGAAATCAGAGTAAGTATAAATGAATTGAGGATTACTCAGCAGATGCATAATGTTAATGTTTTTGAAATTATCTTTGTATTTTCATACGAAACGTTGAAAACCATGGATTGAACTTTGATCTTGGAAACATTTGTATTCCAAAATTAAAACATTAATTTTGAATTATACGCGGAGATTACAGTTTCAACATTTATCTTAAAAAGAAAAGTCAATGGAAATCAATATTTTTGTTGTTTTGACTTCACTACTTTTCTTGTCATATAAATCGAAAATCTTTTCCGTTTTGATTTTAATTGTAGTAATATATTTTTTTACGTACTGCATACGCTTTGTGCTTATCACTTAATACTTATACTTATTTTCAGATGCTTAGTAATGAATGAGGAAGACGATGAAATGGACGAGTCGAAACGGTAAGCAATTTGATACATGCACATAAAATTTTCAAAATTATTGTTAGCCGATGGATACGTTTCTTTCTTAGTATTTGAATTCACCCTATCGAAATAAGACAAAAATAAACTCCCATCCCTCCTATACGTGAAAAAGAAAAACAGGTTTACCTTGAAGTAGTGGTAGTGAAATTTCACGCTCAAAAAAGTATTTCCATTTCAGTAATTTTTAGTTTAAATTTTTTTATTCTGTTTACCTGAAAACCCACAAGGTTTCAGCATAAATATTTATGGTTGGTTGAGTTTTATCTTTTTAAGCTGAAGTTGCCGAGTGTCTACGTATAAAAAATATGTATACACAAAGAAAATGCGCGCTTCTCTATTACATAAGTGGGTATCATTTCATTGTCCCATCTCTAGCATAATAGGAAAAATTTCCATCTTTTATATTTCCCCAAATAATTGGAAACAATGGTGTAATGTATATTTTCAACAAATTGCAGAAAATCTCGAAATTTGAGTGAGAAAAAAAGAAGAGATCACTTCAACATGTTGATCAACGAGCTTAATTCTGTCGTCTCTGTAAATGGACGAAAGATGGATAAATCAACTGTTCTAAAAGCAGCCATGAATACATTAAAAATGTATAATGGTAAACAATTTTAATATTTTTTAAAATTATCATATATAATTTTTATTATTCATTGGTTTATTGTACATTTTGTTTTAGAAAATGTGGCACGGTCTCGAGAGTACGAAATCAATGAAGAATGGAAACCTTCATTCTTAACAAATGAAGAATACACTTACCTGATGCTGGAAGTACGTGCAGCATTTTGATTTAAAATGATTAACCACTATCCTCGGAATGTTAAAAATTCGTGGATATTTTACCATACGCCTGAATTGCATTGAATATTCATCAGGATTAATTTTTTAAAAGCTGTTCATAAACGTTAAAATTATTGAAGATTTTCGCAGAAAGTGGCAAAAACTTTTAGGCTTTTATCGTCGTTCTTTAATGATTATTCAAAATATATATTAATTACTCGAAAAGAAGAAATGTTTCAGTAGAAATCGAGCTGGTGAAGAATTAATTTTTTTTTAAATTAGTGAGTGTATTTTATTCTTACTTTAGTTCAATTATTACGCTTCATTTTCTAATTTTTCAAAAATAACTGTTGTTACCCAATCATTAGGTTTTATCCGCCAAACTAACAGCTTCCTATGGTGTATTGTTTATTCTCTTCTTAATTTTTCACGAGGAAGAGGTTGTTTATTGCTAATTTTAATTATTTAGTACACATGATCACATCATTCTTGAAAATTTCCACTGTCTCATTTACCAAATTAGAAATAACGAATAATTTTTTCATTTTATTTTATGTAATGGCTTTATCGTCTGATTTTTAAAACGATCTCGCTTCTTTCTTTGTATATGTAACGTTCATCTATTATTTCCTTAAGCAGTTGTATAGCCCAGTAAATCTTGAGTACGAAAAGAGCAATTTCTCTCTAACAGTAATTTTCTTCCTTGGATTTCAAGAACTCGCAAATAATTCTAAGAGACACATTGATTAGTATAGGGAGCCTAGTAGTTGGAAGGGAGGTATGAAAGCTCAAACACCTTAAAAACGTGTACCCCATTCCATTACTTCAGGATTTCACCTTACCTCAAAAATTGCTTTCGCTCTAAATTTGGTATCGCTTTTTGTATAAAAATTTTTTATTGGAGTTAGTAATTTAGGGTTAGAGAATTTCAAAAATTATGCTAATCAACAACCACCAGATTATGACTTGGCCATATACTAGACTCACCCATAGCTACCTTTTCGAAAGACTCCCACAGCCAATCTGCAACCTATGTCACCAAGAACATATCGCTGTCAACCACCTACTATTTCTGCATCAAAAATTAACCGATATCCGAGTATCCCTAAGAATTAAACACCAAATAACTGACAGCCACAAAATATCCACAACATCTTGACTCTCCTACAACGTTCCGGCCTCCTCTTTAAAATCTAACCATCCTAGAGGTGGCGTAATAATCAAAGTAGTTGAAAATGCACCAAAAAAAAAAAAATTGAAATTCCCTTCCTTGAAAAACAATTTTTTTTTAGCCAAGTTTTTAATCTAAAAGTTACCGGTATTACAGCATACCTGATTTAGGATGGAGGGTTCGGGGAGAAGGCGTCTTTAAATCTTTGTGTTTCCGACTGTTTGTAATCATCTGACAAATGTCAGACTTTTCCGTATATATATTTTATCTTCACACGTAAATCTGACGAGTATGGATGAAAATTACTCAAAATTTGGTAAAAGATTCTCCTTAAAAATGGGGGAAAAATTATTCTCTTTTGATATGTGTACTTCAAAATAGGTGATTACTCAAGTTTTGAGGGGGGTGAGTGGGTTGAAGAGAAGGCAAAAGACTCATTATTTTCGTTTTTGATCTCATATGAAAGAATAAGTCAAAGACATCAATTTATCCAAATTTTAGGGTCCTAAGTATGAAGTTGGAGCAATAGACGGCTTTTTGAGAAAGTTTTAGGTAATGAAATTTCTTAAATCTTTCATATCTCCTCACCAAATCAACCTAAAAGAGTCAAACTCTGTGTAAGGTTAGTTTGGGACTACAATGTGATTCCTTGAATTTAGGTTAAAATGGTTTAAAAATGACGAAAATAAATGGAATAATAATGAAAAATTCTAAATCAAAAATTATAAAAATTATTAAAATAAAGAAAAAGTTTATATATATTGGTATATGTTTATTACTTAAATTATTAAATGCACATTCAACGAATTTTTCAAATTTAAAGAGAGCTGGAAGAGACTTAAATTGCTAAAATTATGAAATTTGAGCTCATATCATTATTGCAAAGAAGAAGTATTATATATTGTGAATTTAACTTACTAAGTGGTTTTGAAAGGGATAGGTAGGGTTCTTCAGATTTGTATGGTTGCTTACGTTTTTATTAGAGTTGCAGGTTAAGGATTGGAAAATTATAAAAACTAATGGTTTATATGAAAATTCTCCTCCTCCTCCCTCCCTCCCACCAAAAAAAAGAAACAATCATTCTCTAAATGTTGTTCTAAAAAGTTGGGAAAGAGCCCGATGTTGAAAAGGGGATAAACATTTTCTTTTTCATTCCAATCCCCTCCTTCCTCTCTCACCAAAAAAAGAAACAATCATTCTCCAAATGTTGTGTCTAAAAAGTAAGGAAAGAGCCCAATGATGAAAAGAGGATAAATGTTTTTTTTTCATTCCACTCAAGCATTATTGTGATACTACGAGTCCAATTTAGAAACAAATTTACATTCTGTACCGAAATTCTAAAAACGCTTGTTTTTCAATATAAGTCTTTTTCCTCGTGTAAAAAAAATTGCCGTTGAAAATTAATTCCTTTGATACGTCATGATTTACTGGACTAATAGTTAGTTTTTTAATGTCATGAGATTCGTGTAAAAATTAAATTGATACTTATTCTGCTTGTATTCCTATGTAAATAGACACTAGGGGCATTCATCATGGTGTTTTCATCTTGTGGAAAAATTCTGTACGCTTCCAGTAGTTTGGCAGCAGTCTTGGGTTATTTACTAGTAAGTATTGAAAAGAGCTAATGCAACTTTACTTTTGCAACAAATTGATATATCGTTAAAATTTCATTGTTTCAGGAAGATATATTAAATTTAAATATATACGATTTAGTATCGGAAAACGATAGATCGTACTTGGAAAATATGTTTTTCATTTCAACGGTAAATAATCTTTATACGCAAAATGAAGGTAAGAAGAACGAATGATTTCATGATATGTAACTATTAAATTATTTACCTAGTTGAATTTTTTTTTCATTCTAATAGATAATCCATTAAACTTCAAATGTAATTTTTTACGAAAATCTGGTCAGTTCAGTGACGTCGTATACGAACCGGTAGAATTTTTGGGACGAATTAGTAAGATATTTCTATGTACATGAAATTTTTGTATTTTATTCTCATAAATCTTGACCAAGATATTTTTACATAGAACCTCAAGAAATCCAAAATCTTCCTAGCGAGCAAGATAAAATTTTAGAATTCAATAAGCCGTAAGTATCACCTATATGTTTCTTTTTAAGCGTTTATATTTAAATGATTTTTCATCGTTATTATAATTTTGTCAACAGTTTGGTATTCGTGGGTCTGATTCGCCTTCTTAGTCCCCAGTTATATAACGAAGTTCTCCTTCATGACCATGTAAAAACTGAATTCGTATCTCACCATAATTTCGAATGGAAATTCTTATTTTTAGACGAAAGGTAATAAAAGTTGTTTTCCTACTACGTATCATTGTGAAAAACAAAGATTAATTAATCTCTCCTGTATTTTTCAGAGCTCCACCTATTATAGGATATTCTCCGTTTGAAGTACTCGGTACATCTGGTTACGACTATTACCACGTGGACGATTTAGATAATATTGTTAATCATCACAAAATATGTAATTATTGTTGTTTTCCCAGTTCATAAATTCTTAAGCAATACTTGGGTATAAGAAATGAAACTTTTCTCTTTTCAGTGATGGTTCAGGATGAGGGTGTTTCCGGATATTATAGATTCTTAACTAAAGGCCATCAATGGATATGGCTCCAAACTACTTCGTACATCACTCGACGACAGTGGAACTCGAGGATTGAATTTATCGTGTGCACTCACAGAGTTGTTAAGTAAGTTGTATCAATTGCACGTAATTTTCAGGCAAATATGATGGTGATGAGCTATAATTATGTATTTTTAACTATTGGAGTTTAGCGATATTTCTTCACGATTGTTGAAAATTTTCATGTTTTGCATTTACAGTCCAATAAATTCTAAAAAAAATATGGAAGAGAATGAATCTAAAATGATGGACAATACTCCTTCTTTTTCGAGTAATGCGAGTACCACGTGCAGCACGAAGACGACGTCACCGCCATCGTGGCAGTCTACCACATCTACCACATCTGGTATGTGTTATTAAAAATTGATGCATTTTTAAATTGTTTCATAATTATGTTTATTCATTATTAAAACAGTATTAATGTTCAGGTCAAGTTTATTTTCTACCTTGATGGAGCCCTACGACCTTTGTCCTATTTTAATTATCAATTAATTTAATAATGTATTATTAAGGATTTACTTTTGATAGATGTTATGAAATGTGTAAATAAAATCTTGAGTTATACTAAGATGAATATTATAACATTGAAGCGTATCTTCGCGATTGAATAAATCTACATTTTTCTAGAATATTTACGCGGAATATCTGAATGTATTTTTGCTCTACCTCTAGTTCATATTTAAGTGATTAATCAGTTCATTATAGAATAATCGTAGACCTTGTATTTTATTTTTAGATAGTAATTATTACGAAGAAGAGGACAAAGATGATAGATCATCGTCGCAACCAGGCGAGGAATATATGCTGGACGATAATAGCACTACATCAAGCACGTCCAGTCGAAATTTATATTATCATGTAATTATCTTCTTTAGTTAATTTCTCACAAATATTTACAATTTTGTTGCGAATTTTTTTGCAACAATGAACCACGATTGATAGTATCTTTGAAGGTGATGAAAAAAGAGCAATTTTAAATTTCAGCGAAGCGAATTTTAATTTCTAAGTTGTGGTGATTTGAGAACCCACCAATTTAATCAGCATTATTTTGTTGACTAGGCTGAAATATCAATTTAAAGTGAAAATTTGGATGATATAGTCGAAAGAATGTTTAAATATTTCCAAGAGTTGAATTTTGATCATGTTTTTTTCGATATTATTACCCGCTCTCATTCATTATTATGATATGAAAACTTGAGTGAATTTTTTGTTCCTAATTGGAATGATGACGATATTTTTCTTTAGTATCGTTATCGTTCGAAATTTTTGTTAAATTAATAGATACGCTAAAATATTTCATTTTTTTAATTCCAATTGAACACCACATCCCTTTCGTATATCATGATTAATTCAGCTACTCCAATCGCGTAGTGGGCGCAGTTGCAATGATAGCTGGTCAATAATCGGATGTGAAACTTTTTCATCTTTAAATAAGCGCTTCTCATGTTTTTCGGGTCGGTGAATCGAATTTAAAATCATTTATTTTCATTTCAAACGGATATCACTCATATTTTGAAGAATTTTTATTGGAATATTCGATTGTTTTGCGTATTTGAATTTCTTATCTATCGAAGCTTCGAATATTCGATTTGATGTCGAATTTCAAAATGGCTGATATTCGAATATTATTCAAATGGAATACTCTTTCAGAAATCGAACATTCGATTTTTTGTTCTTGACACCACCATAAAATTTGATGCATATGGAGTCGATGTTTTACTGCTGATAACTTTCTTAATACTAGGATCTTATTTATCTTGTGAGAAAAAAAAATGTTTCAACTTTTATGATTTCAAATTTCAAAAAATTTTGTCGAATAGTTGTCCTAAGACAAGAGCTGCAAAAATATCATTTTAGTCCTGTAAATTTTGCCTCCCGTAAGAATTACATATTGCGCCTGCAAAGTTTGGTTATACTTGGAAAAGAGCCGTGAATGTATAACATAACCTTGAGTAAAGCGTCGGTTATAATGGCACTAACTATGTCATGAAATTTTCACGGAATGGCTAGAAATATCGAAAAAATCTCCGTTACTTTGAAGTGATAACAGAGTAACATGAACAAACAAATGTTTGACACCGTAGAAATTCACCGGAAAAGTTAAAATATTTCAACTTTTCGCTGAAACCCAGAGAATCTTTCATTGCCTGATTCACTAGCTATTATAAACGGTTCCATAAAAAAACACAGGTTCAACTTTTTCTGTGAAAAATTCAGTGCCATTATAACCGACGCTTAAAAAGTAACGAGTGAAGAAATTGTTTGTTGGAAAAACACGGATTATTAACGTTTAACCCTATAGAGCCCAAGTTCTCACACTTGACTTCATTATTAATACATAGGGTAACTCTTTTTCATAATTTATGATGTAATTGGTTTATTGATTCTAGATGTGTACTTTGCCAAAAAAAAATTGATTTTTGTTCAGAAATAACTTCATATGGGTGAACTTTTCAATCAAAGGCCATTGCCTGGACGCATTAACGTAAAATCACTCAAAGCAACGAAAGATACTGTTCTCTCACAATCCCCTCGCCTTTCCCCGGCCATACCGTGTTGTTGACACTGTTGTTGTCGTTGTTTTTTTTTTCACTGGAGTAAAGCCTGGGAAAATATTTGAGTACTTTTGAACAAAAAAATCGGAATTCGATTTTTCGATTTTTGTCTAGTTAGAAACGCAATCGGCCTCACTGTTTGGCGCTGCATTGAAAAATAATGTTTGCGATGAAACATCATTACTTGCTCAATTTTAAAATCTATTCATTCGCTCATTTCTGTGTTGTTTTTTTTTTTCAATTGAAATATTAACAATTGCTTTTATTCCCTTTTTCGTAATATTTTTTTTTTTTTCAATTTTATATTCAACAGAAAAAACGAAAAACCTCGAAGAAATTTTACAATTTCCAAAAATCCTACGGCGAATATCCGGGTAACAGTAGTGATACTAGTTCAAGTAACAGTAATAGTTTTCACGCCTCTGGAGCAGCACGAGTCATGAAAAGTGGAGCATCTAGTATAAAAGTAAAAATCCGATAACATCTCATTGCAGTGATAATGTCATTCCTTCATCGTAACATTTTACTCCTTTTTCTTAATTCAATAGAATCCAGCTGGTGAAAAGGTCGAAATGAATGGATCTTTGGAAGATTGTTTACAGAAGAAGTGCGCAGAATTACAGCAGATTATTGCCGAGAGACAGGAAGAATTGAGAATGGTCTCCGAACAGTTATTCATCGCCAGGTGTAGCGCCTCTCAACAAACAAATGTTAGTTCTATTTGTATATTCATTTTACTATTATAAATTATTCTCTTTTTTTCCCTTACTAACGTTGCCGATTGGTGAAAAATCTCTCCAAAAAGCAGATATTTCAGTATATCTGATAACCACTGATTTATTGAACAACCGAAAGTATAATCATTTTTTCGAATTAAAATGATTGTATTCTAAAAAAGAATTATGCTGCGTTTTTTCAATAGGATAAAGATTGAAGACTTTAATATCGAAGACAAAGAACCAATAATGCAAGAAGAACAAAATAGTACTAATTTGTAAATCAGGTATCACGATCTATATTTCATCGAAATTTTTACTTGATGTAATAAAATTGCATATGTGTAGTTACACTGTAAGAATATCTGCTTTTTATGGAGTGGTAACATAGTTTCTAATTTACTGGTAAGTGAATTATGGGAGGTTCGGAATTTTCATTTTTCCCCGTTTGATGGAATATCTGGGTGTGAAGTACGAGCTTTAACAAAAAATTATTGAAATCTGGTCATTAGCAGAGACTTGACAATTGTTCCAAGTTTTTTTTTTGATGAATAATCAATTCATTTTATAATAAACTTTCAGATTACTTTAGGTAGTATTCAAATGAGTATCATGTCAATTTCCATCATTATGAATTTGGTTAATAACATACTTATTTTTGTTATTTAGATGAATGGAACACCCAATTCGATAACCATGTCTCAGTTCGCTGAAAACCCTTCAGTGAATCAACCTAGTCAACCAAGCGCTCCTAAATACTACCCGTTTGAAAATTGAATTTTGTTAAATATAATATTAATTCTAACAAATTGTCATTACGTACCGTCCATTGAGTCGTCTGAAATTAATTTTTATGATCTACATATTAATAGTTTTTTGAATGACATTCATTGAACGTTAAATACTTTATGTCTTTAAAACCATTTTATTGATTTTTCAAGCCGGGAAAGCGAAATATATGTCTTTCTCATAAATTTGGATTAGTTTCAGAGATTACCATTATTAATTCAAAAGAATTCTATGTTAATATTTTCTTTTTTGTCGTGTTCTTGTGAATTTAATTTTTAAATATATGTTGTTATTTGTTTGAATTGTATAAGTATTTTTTAAGGGTATGAGTGATGTGAAAAGAATTGTTATAATTAATAAAGAATTTATTTTTTTCTTGTTCTTGAAAATTATTAATTTTGGCTAGCTTCATAGCTAATCCACAGTTTGTAAATAAAATTTTCTATGATTTAAAGGAGTTTTTTGAAAATGAAATTTTGAGTCTTGCATGGGTTTTCATTATCTTATATTCTCGACAGTTAATCTCTATAGGTATAGGTCGAAAAATTCAAGCCTACTTGAAAAGTTTATGAAACAAATGAATTATTTAAAGACCTGTCTTATAAAAGCCATTTTGTAAACGTGGCAAATAAGTGTTTATTAATCGTAGGGATTTATTAATTGAACTTACCACTGAATGCTACAATTATATTCTTTATGTACCTACCTTTATAAAACAGCTTGCTAGGAGGATTATCATTCAAAATTAAATTATCCTTGTTCCAATCCGTGTAAACATGCACCTCGTTAGTATTCATTGAAACGTGTTATTCAGATATTAAGCAGTTAATTTGAACACATCTAGGTATGATGTATAGTGAATTAATTTTTTTATGTTTTTATTGGTGGCCTCTCATCGTAAACTCATTAATTCAAGAACCTTTATTGCTAACGCCTTTGATCAAATCCGGAAATATCGACGAAGCTAGAGCGAAATCAGCTGTACCATCTTTTCTTGAGACAGACGACAATATTTCAAGTCATTCGGGATACCTGACAGTAAAGGAAGCTACCAGTTCACATCTGTTCTTTTGGTTCTTTAAAAGTTCAGGTAGAGATTGGAAGAATTCACCGGTATTGCTTTGGTTACAAGGCGGGCCTGGATGGTCTTCTATGTTTGGTCTTTTCATTGAAAACGGCCCCTACGAATTAACTAAAACAGGAATCCGCCAGAGGAAATACCCATGGACTAAAGATTATAATGTTGTATACATCGATAATCCAATCGGCACTGGTTACAGCTATACAGAGGGATATTACGTTAGCTCCCAAGAAGAAATAGGAGAGCATTTGTACGAAGCTTTAAAACAGTTTTTTCAATTGTTTCCAGAATTACAGGAAAACGATTTTTTTGCGACTGGGAGTCTTACGCTGGTAAGTATATTCCAAGTGTGGCGTACATCATTCATAAACGTAATCCTACGGCCGAACAAAAAATCAATTTAAAAGGGTTATTCATTGGTAATGGGTATTCGGATCCAGAGAATATGTTTAATTACGCTACTTATTTACACAGATTGGGACTCATTGATTATAAAACAAAATTGATGATTGAATCTAAACAAGAAAGAGAAAAAGTTCTCATTCGTAGTAAACAATGGACAGAGGCATGGGAGAGAAGAAGGGAACTATTTTCGCTTTTGCTGGAAAATACCGAATTTAAATATTTATACGATTATACGCACGAGAAATACGCTGGTGATAATCTCTACGTTGAATTCATGAAGGAAGATTACGTTAAGAAGAGAATTCACGTTGGAAGAAATAACTTCACCTCATTCTCTCAATCTAGTTATGATAACTTGAAAAAAGAAATACCACAAAGTACCGCCGTAAAAGCATGGATTGAAGAATTATTAGAGTATTATCGAATCGTATTTTACAGTGGACAATTAGATATTATCGTAGCGCATGTTTTAGCTACTGAGTTTATTCAAAGTTTACATTGGACTGGGGCAGAGCTATATAAGAATGCTAAAAGAAAGAAATGGTATTTCAAAAATCATCTAGTCGGTTATCACAAGAAAGCTGGTAACTTAATTGAAGTTTTGGTGCGCGGTTCAAGTCATATGGTTCCTACATCAAAACCTCAAGTTATGTTAGATTTGTTGGAGAAATTTGTTCGAAATAAATTTTAACAATTATTTTCGCCTTCATTTTTTTTCTACTGTGTTACAGGGCACTTTAATATTTTGAAAAAATCTTTCAGGAACGCAAATATCTGCACAATAAGTTGCCTAACTATGCTCCTTTCATAATATCATCATCATTAATTTTGTTATGGTACTAATAATAGTAATCCCCCTGCCGCACGCGCTTTGCGCTCTGGTTGGGGTCAACATGCTATGTAGAACGAGCTGTACCATATTATTATTGAATAAATTGAATTGAATTGAATTGAATTGAATATTATTATGGATGTTTCATTCATAAGTGTAAAGAGCATTCTTTAGGTGGAATATAAATAAGTCGCATACAGCATTTAAGAAGGCAACTCTGTTATGTTGGATCCTGGCTCTATATTAATAACACTTTACCTCATCATCTCATTATAATTGAAAAAATTAGGGGTTTTCAAAAAAGTTGAAGGCATTTTTGTAAGATGGCACCAATAATTACATTTATAACTGTATGAGCAAGTCTCAGTAATGAAAGCTAAGCAAAGTCGTTAAAAATGTTCAAGTATGGTTAGTCTCAAATTTAATGCTCATTGTCATTACCAATGCATTTGTCATTGATATTTTGGAATAATTTGCCT